>CM022944.1:114144626-114289963 GCA_012931725.1 Litsea cubeba
TTAAGAAATGATAACGAATTGCTACATGCTTGTTCGAGAGTGCTGAACAGGATTCTTAGATATATGAATTTGCACTCGTGTTGTCACATAGGATCGGCGTAGGATCCGTTGTAGGAACTCCTAGATCAGAGAGCATTTGCCGCATCCATACACTTGCGTACAAACAAGTTGCCGCTGCACTATATTCCGCTTCCGCTGTCGAAAGGGATACTGAGTCTTGCTTTTTACTATGCCAAGCAACTAATCTTTCTCCAAGATAAAATGCGCCGCCGCTAGTACTCTTGCGATCATCTACGCATCCAGCCAATCGGCATCAGAATATGCAACTAGAGTGAAGGATTTTCCTTTGGGATACCAGATACCAAGCTCCATAGTACCTTTCAGATATCGAAGATTCTTTTTCACTGCTGTAAGGTGCGTTTCAGTTGGTGCTGCTTGAAAACGTGCAACCATACATACTGCTTGTAGAAGATCTGGTCTTGTTGCAGTCAAGTAGAGCAAGCTTCCTATCATAGAGCGATAGGTGGTATGATCAACGGACGAGGCCTTATCATCTTTGCTAAGCTTCGTGTTCGTTGTCATTGGTGTGCTCACTGGCTTGCTGTCTTCCATATTGAACCGTTTCAGCATTTCCTTAATGTACTTCAATTGTGATATGAAGATGCCATGTTTCAGCTGCTGAACTTGTAAACCAAGAAAGAACTTTAGTTCTCCAAGCATTGACATCTCAAATTCTTTCTTCATCTCTTCTGCAAAATTCCTGCACATCTCCTCATCATTGCCTCCAAAGATTATGTCATCAACATAAACAATGACAACCAGCTGTTTGCTTAACTCAGTTTTGACATATAGATTGCTATCAACAAGTCCTTTTCCAAAACCGATCTTGCGGAGATATAGGTCCAGCCTTGCATACCACGCCCTTGGCACTTGTTTCAGTCCATAAAGAGCCTTTTTCAACTTGCATACTAGATCTTAATTTTTGCTGATGAGAAAACCATCAGGTTGCTCAATGTAGACTTCTTCTTCAAGTAAACCATTCAAGAAGGCTGACTTTACGTCCATCTGAAATACCTTGAAGGTTTTGTATGCTGCCAATGCAAGAAACATTCGAATAGCTTCCAGACGAGCCACCGGTGCAAAGGTCTCTTCAAAATCTATGCCTTCAACTTGAGCATAGCCTTTACAAACCAACCTTGCTTTGT
This sequence comes from Litsea cubeba, assembly GCA_012931725.1. Classification (NCBI taxonomy): domain Eukaryota; kingdom Viridiplantae; phylum Streptophyta; class Magnoliopsida; order Laurales; family Lauraceae; genus Litsea; species Litsea cubeba. The sequence continues at coordinate 114,145,832 of CM022944.1, forward strand.
TTCTAATGACTTGACCATCTTCATTCAGCTTATTCCAAAAGACCCATTTAGTACCAATAACATTCTTATCAGTAGGTCTAGGAACAAGTTCCCATGTGGAGTTCTTCTCAATTTGCTCCAACTCCTCATGCATAGCTTTTAACCAACTATCATCGAGACTGGCTTCAGCCACAGTCTTGGGTTCAATGGTGGACACAAGTGAGTAATTACTAACTACACTTTGTCTAGTTTGAACGCCTGCTGTAGGATCTCCAATGATTTGATCCTTAGGGTGTTGCTCTACCCAAGTGCTGTGCTTCTTAGATGAAGTATCTTCTGAGTCATCCTTTGATTTCTCAGAATCATTAGATTCAGCCATCTCATCATCAATCTCACTCGAGTCCTCATAAACTGGACTGTCATTATGAGTTGCATTCTTTGGTTGATGGTTTTCATCAATTCTCACATCAGCACTTTCTATGATTTTTCTGGTTCTTTTGTTAAGACACCTATATGCCTTGCTAGTAGAGGAGTAACCCAGAAATATACCTTCGTCAGCTCTTTCTTCAAATTTGCCCGGATTTTGTTCGAGCCGCTTGATGTAACACTTGCTGCCGAAGACTTTGAAGTGCTTGACTGTTGCTTTTCTTCCAAACCATAGCTCATAGGGAGTTTTGTTTTCATGTGGCCTGATCAAGCATCGATTTTGAATGTATACAGCCGTATGAATTGCCTCTTTCCAATACTTGTCAGCCATCTTGCTTTCACTTAGCATCGTACGAGCCATCTCTTGTACGGTGCGATTCTTCCGTTCCACAACTCCATTTTGCTGTGGAGTTCTAGGGGCTGAGTACTGTCTTTGAATGCCATGATATTCACAATATTTAGTGAACTCTTCAGATGTGAACTCGCCTCCACGATCAGACCTTAAAATCTTGATACGTTTTTCCAATTGATTTTCAACCTGTGCTTTAAACACTTTTAAAACGATCAAGTGCTTGATGCTTATGCTTAAGAAATAATACCCATGTCATACGAGTATAATCATCAATGCATAACATGAAATACTTATCTCCATTGGTGCTTTGAGTTCGCATCGGTCCACAGAGATCAGTGTGCACTAGCTCAAGAGGTTTCTTGGAATGATGCTCCTTTGACTTGAACATAACCCTCGTTTGCTTTCCCTTTTGGCAAGAGTCGCAAATGGGATTGGAAGGCTTTTCCACTTTAGACATGCCTCTCACAGCCTTTGAATTGCAAATCTTTGACATATTGTCAAAGCTTAGATGCCCAAGGCATTTGTGCCACAACCAACTTTCCTCTGTCCGACTCATCAAGCAGGTCTTTTCAGCTCCATCTGACAATGTATAGAGATTTCCAGCAGTTCTTGATCCAGTTGCCACAGTTTTCCCGTTGCTACTCTTCTTGATGGCAAACCCATTCTTTGTGAAGATAACTTCATGACCCTTGTCACAGATCTGGCTCACACTAAGCAGGTTGTGTCTCAATCCAGACACATATAAGACTTCTTCAGATCTGATCTTGTTTGCCATAAGCTGAATAACACCTTTTCCGCATATTTTGGCACCATCATTGTTGCCAAACTTCACTGAACCGCCTTCATAGTGCTGTAATTTGATAAATTTCTCTTTATCACCAGTCATATGGCTTGAACAACCACTATCAAGGACCCATGGTGCTGTCTTCTTTTGTGCATTGAATGCCGTTTGCACAATGAGAGATTCTTTGAGACTTTCTGCACTTTTCTTTGCCCTCCATGCCTTAACTAACTTGGGTTTCTTTTCAACCTGAAATTGGTTAGCAATAGGCAACCTACAATCCCTAGCCAAGTGTCCATAATTATGACATATATAACACTCAATTTTGTGGCTACTTAGGATTGAAAAAGGATTCCTAGTCACAAATGGACTGTTTCTTACATAGAATTTGCAATCAGCTCTTTTATGTCCAAACATATTACAATGAAAGCAATAACCATAGAATTTGTATCTTCTTTGTGGCTGGTTAGTCTTCATTACCTTTCTAACAGGAATGGACTCCTTTCTAGGTTGAGTGGGCTTCATGGAGTTAGAGGGTGCAGTGACTTGCTTCACAAACTCTTTCCTTTTAGGAGGTGCAATCTTAGAGGATTCACCTTTCTCAAATCCTAGACCAAATCTGAAGTGGGCTGGTCTTTGAACTTTCAGTAGTTCATTGAGTTTCATAGTCCCTTCAATCGCTTGGAGCGCTTTGAGTTTCTTACTATTTTCCAAATTTTCAGCCTTTGCTCTAGCGATCTCAGTTTCAAGTTTCATAGCCTCTTCCTTTTTGATACTTATTTGGTTTTCAAGGACTTCTACCATTCTTTTATATTCTTCTTTTAGCGGACACTTCGCAGCAAAGTGACCAATACCTCCACAATTGAAGCATTTAAAGGGTAGCTTCCCTTTGTACTTGCCAATGCTTCCTTTCTTCAACTTTCTAACAAATTGAGCCTCAAGCTCATCATCATCAGAATCAACATCATGACCAGCAGTCTCTTTTGCCTTTTTCTGAACTTTGAAGGCGGCTTCTTTATCAGATGAAGACGTCTTTCCTATGCGCATCTCATAGGCAGTTAGAGAACCATGTAATTCATCCATGGAAAATGCATTCAGATCTTTGGCTTCTTCAATGGCTGAGACTTTTGAATCAAACCGGGGAAGAAGAGATCTTAGAACCTTTTTGACGATGACCGGCTCTTTAATCTCCTCCCCTAGTCCACGAATGTCATTCGTGACTTCATTCACTCGTTGCATATACGAGTCAACATTCTCGCTTTCCTCCATGCGAAGAGATTCAAATTGAGAGCGATGAGTTTGCAATTTGGCTTCTTTAATCTTCTCATCACCTTCATGTATGCTTTGCAACTTGTCCCAAATTTCCTTGGCTGTTTTGCATGCAATTACTTTGACAAGCTCGCTGTCCACAAGGCCACTAAAGAGTGCATTCTGCGCCTTGGAGTCATTGTCTGCCAACTTCTTCGATGCAGTATCATTGGGTACGGGTGGCAGCATTGTAACCGGCTCTGACAGCCTCCCAAACATCATAGCCAAGAGATTTGATGAAGGCTTGCATCCTAATCTTCCAAAAGGAGTAATTAGAACCATCAAACAGAGGTGCTTTCATATTCCCTGTATTGACTGCCATGTGATTTGACAAGAGATCACCCTTAGCGTATTAAACTGATCAAGGGAACCGAGCTCTGATACCAATTGTTGGATACCGCGATCACTGAGAGGGGGGGGTGAATCAGTGATTTCTAAAAACAGGTCCAATTCAACAACAAAACAAGTCAAATCACACAATGACACCAGATTTAACGTGGTTCACCGAAAGGCTACGTCCACGGTTCAAAGACTGTCCGAACACCAATCCGGGACAGATCTGAATCTTATTTAGTCGCTACAACGACAAAGAGCACCAACCCTTAGTTTCAGATAGCACCAACTATCTAGGAAGCACCGACTCCCTTGAGTTTCAGATAGCACCAACTATCTAGGAAGCACCGACTCCCTTTACAATTTATCTGCACCCACAGATAGGATCACCAAACCCCAAACACCAAGCACCAACTTGATGTTAAAAACAGAGTAGAAGATTAATTCTGTCTACAGCCCTTCCCCTCTACAATTCTCTCTCTCTCAATCCCTTACAAATTGAAATTAAAGCATAAACAGAGAGACACTTAACTCGTGGACGAAAACACCATCTTCTAGAGCATAATCTCGTCCACAATTGCTGTAGAAAGATGCAGCACAACAGCACACAGCAACAGCACCAGCTTTCTCTCAAGAACTCTCTCTCTTTTCTCTTCTCTTCTTCTCTCTCTGGTGTCTCTTCTTGGTGTGTTTATGAACGACCCAAGCATGCCTTTATATAGGTTTTAATAACCCTTAATTGTATTCAAAACGGGCTATAATTCGTTTAGAAAGATTCCTAAACGAAATAGATAACTGTGCTGAATTTTCGTGCAAAACTTCTAATTCTGCGCAACTCTGATTCCCGTGCTCGGTCGACATCCTGGCTTGCCCGGTCGACCGAAGACACTGACTGGAAAACAGACAATTTCGAGCTCGGTCGACATCCTGAGGGCTCGGTCGACCGAAGACACACTGTGTCACAAAAATAACTGAGAGGTGCCTTTTTCTGTTTTCTGCAGGTTTCTTCTTGCTCGGTCGACCGCATGAACAGCCCGGTCGACCGCGTGCTCTGCATCAGGAATTCTTAATTCCAGACTGTTTCAATTCTGTTTCTCCTTTTCAAGCTCTATCAACACCAGCTTATTATCATCATGTTTGTGACAATGTGTTGACAAGAATTCCAACTCAAACTAATACTTGAGATGCTAACTTCTTCAATTCATCAAAAAACTCTAAAGTCATCTCAAGTTCATCTCAAATTCATCTCAAGTTCCAACAAAGACAGCAGACAGACATCAGAAACATCAGAGAAAAAAGCACAAACACACAGACAGAAATCCAGAGAAAGGAAAAAGAGAGAAAACTCTGCGGAAATTCTACACTGGCCACCGCAACAAGGTGACAAAAGTCCCTTGGGGGGTACCCCCCCCCCCCCCAAGGTCCTTGCCTTCTCCTCCTGCCTCCAATGGCTTAGATGTGGCTTTTCAGCCCGTCTACTCGGCTTTTTATTGGATATAGGACCTCCTTTTGGTCTTTGTCTTCTAAAAACCCGAGGTTATAGCCAAGCCAAGCGAATCAATAGCATCCTCTGTTCTCATCTGCATGGATGATGGCGAAGCCCACATATGGCTTGCGACCGTCAATCTAAACGGGTCCCCCACAATCTCCTGAGAAGTTAGATCCTCCTTTTCTTGCTTTTCATTGTAGTTTGTATTTTTTTAAAAGAGACAAAAATCACAATTCTTGTCTTTCATTGTTGATAAGGATTGTAAATCGGCTATAAACGCCAAAATCGGCTATAAACGCCAAAAATCGGCTATAAACGCCAAAATCGGCTATAAATGCCAAAAAAATCGCCTTTCACGGCAAACTAAGAAAAATGTCTCTTTTCTTAAATATATGTGCAATGGAAAACTTGAAAGAAGTTGATTTCCTTTTTACTTGCGAAGGTTGATCTCCGGATCACCACTTGCAATTCCAAGTAAAAATAGAAAATCTGGCACACCCACAAAAAAAAGAAATGTTGATGCACGCCCCTTTGCCCCCCGGTTACGAAAGGGTCGGAACCAAACGGACTCCCACGTCCGCCGACCTCGGTAGGAACCCGAGCATCCGGGGCGCGGTCCATCAACCTTCATTTATTTGCTCTTATATGTCGATGATATGCTTATAGCTTCTAAGAGCAAGGTGGAGATTGAAAAATTGAAGGCTCAAATGAGTATTGAATTTGAAATGAAGGATCTGGGGGAAGCCAAGAAGGTACTTGTGTTGGGACTGGTGTATGCCCTAAAGCCAACTAGCTGCACTCTCATCTTTTGTTACTCGATATTTATTGGTTATTTAATGGAATGACTCTTTTCTGCTTAAACATGTATATATGTATGGTTGTGTAAGGCCCATTGTTTCTAGTAAATGAATTAGGTGTGTAGTGTCTACACACAGATAGGTCTAATTCATGGACACTGGAAACAACATATTTGTTCATAACTGAGAGATGGAGCTGGGCACTTCATCTTGGTATAAGTTATAATGAGAGACTCTCCTGCATTCAGGGTGACTTACCTAAGTCATGGGAGGACTTTCCCGGATTCATCTCATTAGTGCATATGCAATGCATTGAACAGGACCATGGTAGGTGTGATCTCTAAAATAGTACTATCACAGAAAGAGATCAAGTCACCTCATGCTACTGAGTGACCAGTGCTCTTAATCTTGAGCATTTGTGGATGAACTGACGAAGTCAAGTTCTTGTGCTTTAATTCACTATGGGTGAGATTCTTTTCATGGGTCAACAGCTCTGTGTTTTGGGTACTCGGACTTGATCAGTTGGGACGTGCAGATGCAATAAAGAATCTATGCCATTTAATGATGGAATAATCGTCCCCTTAGAATTATCCGATTGATCATCAAAATCTAAGATCTTAGTATATGGATGTTCCATATGGATATTGAACTTTTGGGTCGCTCCTTGGACCAAGAGAATGATATCCGGATGATGATTAAGTTAAGGATATGAAGTTCTAAGGTTTAGATGTAATCGGGAAGGTTGATAGTACATGTGATAACCTGACTCGATTATGGATGTACATAGAGGGGCATTCAGGTCATTACACTTAGTAGGTCGAAGACAACTGTCATTTTATGACGAGCTTATTATATTATATATTTATCCTTGGAGTTCAACCATAACTCTTTAGTGGAATGAGTTAAGGTTAAAATGGTCTTTATATTGCTATGGGTTTAGCATGGACATTTTGGTCATTTTGGGAGCCAATGGCAAATATGTCTTTTGGTCCCTTCTCTAGTCACTTTCCAAGATTGGCATGGTTTTCTAAAATGTTTAGATAACATTTGGATGAATTATTTTAGTGAAAAAATAATTTTGAGTTTAAATTCAAATAGGCATTTGATGGCACACATGAATTTAATTCTAGGTAAATTATTTGTGGGCCATGGTGTGCATTAGTATGTGGGACGTCCATAATGGGATTTCCATGGGTAAGGTTTCCAATTTTGAGTAGGTCTCTCTACTTGGAAGGTTGGACTCCTCTTTGAATTAGTATTCTTATGAGAAAGTTTCCTTTTTGGATTAGAAACTTAAATTAGTAAGTGTTGTACAACTAGGATTACTAATTGCATGGGAAGTTCCTTAGTTTCCTTTTCTAATTAGAGTGTTTCTAAAAGGAAATAAATCTTTAGATTATACTTTCCTTTTAGGATATCTTTGATAATTAGGAGAGAGAACTTTTTAGGAAAGCTATCCCAAAGTTTTCTATAAAAGGAAGCAAGCACTCCCTTGGACGTCCAACACTATGAGAGCATCCTAGGAGTCCCACACGTCCAGCTTCTTGATTGTTTTCTTCTTCATTGAGGAGAGATTGAGATCTGAGATTTTTCCTTAGAAAAATAATTCTCAATTCCTAGATTAAGATCCCACCATCTTAGCCAATCAGATTTGGAAGTGAGATAGAGAAGAAGATCAAAGGCAATACTACTGCAGAAAATTCCAGCAATTTGTTTGCTAATTGCAAGTCTGAGTTCGGCCCTTTGGATCTATTTTTCCAGATATTTGAAGTCTACAAATCTTCAAGGTAATAGTCTTCTTCATTCTCCTTTAATTATACACTTGTTGGTCATGAATTCATGGAGTTCTCTTGCGACCACTATGGCTGATTTATGCTGCCCAAATCAGATTTTTTAAAATCTGTCATGTTACAAATTAGCAATGAATGTCTTCCGCTAGTGATGTTCAGATCTGAATTGCAGTTTCTTTCAGTGGTATCAGAGCCACTCCATGTAAAATCATGATCCCATGTTGTGTATAATTAATCCTAGATTGATTATGGGCATGGTGGCACCCTACTAAAGTTATGTTGTGATGCATGTTATGTGCAAGTTTCATTAACATTGCTGGAATTTATTTTCCAGATTTGTTTAATGATGCACATAGTGTTTTTGCATGCACTAACCTCTTTGTTTGCAGCCATATATTGCATCCTTGATGGTTCGCATGATTGTTATGTGGATTTGGATGTTTTTTCAATAGTTGGAAAGTGTACGATTGCGCGTTTAGCAATCATAGGAAGTTGTAATTCTTTCTTTACTTTTATTCCAACTAGTCTTGATGTAAGCTTTCTTAAAAAGCATAGGTATCTCCAATGTAATTTGGGTTTTTGTTTTTTATGGGTTTGCTTGTATAAATTTAATTTATTGGAACAAGCAAGAAGAAGAAAGTTTCAAGCAAGAAAGGTTGCATGTAACCGGATTCCTTAGTGGTGGAGGAGACAAGACTTCTTGGTGAAAGATGAGATCTATTCTTGATGTCCTAGTTTGATAAGGATTAGAAGTCCGAAGAGCAGGGAGCCATCAAGGATTGCATACTTTTATTTGCTCTTATATGTGGAATGCATGGATGAATGCTTTATATAATTGCTATAATTGTCACCTAGAAACATGGCCACCATTAGGTTCTAAAATTGGCATCTTTTTATATTAGATTGTTTTTAGTTTGGCAAATTGTTTTAAACGGAACTTAGACCAGCACCTTCTATTTTGTCTTAGGTTTAAAATTGGATAGGGCTTAGTTTATCTTGGTACCCTTGGTTTCCAAAAGAGGCTAAACTAAAATCTAATTAGATGCTACCTATGGGTTTCCATAACCCAAGATAGGTTTTTGATTCTTTAAAGGGATTTGCTCAAATGTTTTAAAGCAAAGGTTATTTATTTTTAAGATGACTCAAGTCATTGAGTCATAAATTTAATTAACCAAGTTTGCTAGATTTAAAAGAGCTTTTGAGTAAACAATGTAAAGGTCAAAAAGTATAAACCCTAGTGATAAATAATCAAGTGGGAGAGGGGTTTTTGGAAAGACCCCACGGCCTTCCATTTTCGGTTCATGTTATCTCATTAAGGTGTTAGTAGAAGCGGCCATCCCTTCGGTGGAGTTCTTTACTAAAGACCGCTTTGATGGGTCAATGGGTGAACTAATGTGAATATTCGTAATGAGGTGTTAGTAGGAGCAGCCATCCTTTCGGTGGAGTTCTTTACTAAAGATTACTTCTATAGAATGTCAATGAAGTGTTGGTGGGAGCAGGCCATCCCTTCGGTGGAGCTCTTTACTAAAGGTCACTTCTAGAATGGATAAAAGTCTCTTTTCCTTCGGAGGACTTAATCATAGACATTCTGGGAAATTTCATAAGAGATGGTTATACACTTGACATAAGATGGTAATGACCTCTCCTTAGGAGTTAAGGGTTATTTGTCATATGAGGCCAAACCAATCAGTGATTGGACTACCACTGGATATGTGTATCCAGATAGTGATAATCCAAATAAGTATGCCTTAATTCAACGTGACTGTAGGCTCGGCCATCCCTTCGATGGAGGGTCTACGAGGAGGTTGAAACACTGATACATTATGATTGGGGATAAATAATGTAAAAAGTTTTGTGCTTTGTCTTTCTTTTATAACAAGCACCATATGCATATTACATATATACTTCATGTCTAATTATAAACCGTTTCATATCCAGAGAGAGATGGGTAAAGATTCTTTTAGTCCGCTGATGTGCATTCTTCGTGAGAACAAACTGACTGGACCTAACTACGTAGATTGGAAGAGAAATCTTGATATAGTACTCACTGCTGAGGAGTACAAGTATGTCTTGCTAGAAACCTGTCCTGATATTGATGCTAATTCTACTGATGACCAGTTAGAGGCTGAGAGGAAATGGAAGAAAGAGAATAGCATGGCTAAATGTTACATGCTCGCTTCCATGTCCAACGTGTTGCAAACACAGCACGAGCATATGGACATAGCCTATGAAATCATGATGTCCTTGTCTGAGATGTTCGCAGACAAGAGCAGGCCAGCAAGGCAAGCTGCTATGAGGACTATCATGAACACTAGGATGGCTGAGGGAACACCTGTCAGAGAGCATATGCTCAAACTGATGGATTGTTTCAATGTAGCTGAGATTATAGGGGCTGAGATTGATGCAGAGAGTCAAACTGACATGATTCTTGAAACTCTGCCGGACTCTTTCAATCAGTTCAAGCTCAATTTCAATATGAGCAAGATGAACATGACTCTACCTGAGTTAATGAAAGAACTCCAGGCGGCGGAGGCCATCATGAAGCCTAAAGCCCAAGCTCACTTTTTCCAGTCTTCCTCTAAACTAAACCCGAAAGGGAAGAAGTTCAAGAAGAAGCAGAATAAGGGAAAAGGGTAGAAAAAGGATAACACTGGTAATAAGAAGGACAAGGGTACAGATGGAAAGCCCAAAGGGAAATGCTTCAAGTGTGGCCTCAAAGGTCATTGGAAGAAAGATTGTCCCAAGTTCCTGGCCTTAGTTAAGAAAGGTACATCTTTTTCATACTACATTGAAACTTGTCTAGTGGTTGATTCTACTGACTCATGGATAGTAGACTCAGGAGCCACTAATCATATCTGCAATTCATTGCAGGGGTTTCAGATAATCCAGAGAATTGGGAAAGGAGAGTTTGCCTTTAGAGTCGGAACTGGAGCTAAAGTTTGGGCGGTTGCAGTAGGAGTTGTTACCTTACATTTTCCATGTAATAGGATATTAGTTTTAAATAATGCTTTCTATGTTCCGGACATGAGGAAGAATTTAATTTCAGTTTCCAGGCTCATTGAATTTAATTATTCAGTTTCTTTCAATTCTGGTATTGATATCAGTAGAGATGGAAATATTATATGTTCCGGTAGAATACATGACAACTTATTTTATATATATCCTATTGCTCCCACACTGCACAATGTACAACAAGAAAACTCAACTTCCCTTAAGAGGAAGGTATCTTCAATCAATGACACATATCTTTGGCACTTACGTTTGGGTCACATTAACCTAAAACGGATTCAGAGGTTGGTAGAAGATGGGCCTTTGAGCTCATTAGATTTCGAACCTTTTCCTCAGTGCGAATCTTGTCTCAAGGGAAAGATGACCAAAAAGTCATTCTCTGGAAAGGGACTAAGGTCAAAAGAGTTGTTAGAAGTGATTCACACTGATGTGTGTGGTCCTATGAACAAACCGGCTCGAGGAGGGTATGAGTATTACATCACCTTCACCGATGATTACTCTAGGTATGGATATGTATACTTGATGCGACGCAAGTCTGAGGCGTTTGATAAGTTCAAACAATTCAAGACTGAGGCGGAGCTACAACTAGGGAAACATATCAAAGCCCTTCGATCTGATCGAGGTGGCGAGTACCTCCTGGGTGAGTTCAAAGAGTACCTCACACAACATGGGATTGTGTCTCAGTTGTTTGCACCGGGTACACCCCAGCAAAATGGTGTAGCGGAGAGAAGAAACCGTACCCTTCTTGATATGGTAAGGTCCATGATGAGTCATGCAACCCTACCTATATCTTTTTGGGCATATGCCCTAGAAGCAGAAGCATACATTTTAAATCGGTACCTTCTAAATCAGTACCTAGGACACCCCAAGAAATGTGGACAAGTCGAAAACCTAGTTTAAGACATACCCACATTTGGGGTTGTCCAGCCTATGTACTGAATGATAAAGCTACCAAGCTGGAACCCAGATCGGAAATGTGCTACTTCATTGGGTATCCTAAGGGAACGAGTGGTGGCATCTTTTATCATCCAAATGAGCAAAAAGTGCTTATCAGCACTCATGCTAGGTACTTGGAGGATGATTGTATGATGCACCAAGAGCTTAGTTGTAAAAAAACCCTTGAGGAGATTCTTTCGGGATCTCCTATAACATCTGTACCAGATCCTGAGGCGGTAGATGAACAAGATATTCCTTTGAACACTCCGGAGCCTCGTCGCAGTGGGAGAATTTCTAGACAGCCAGAAAGATATCTAGGAGTGTCTTTTAAGACAGACTCTGAAGATCTGGTTGAGGATCCTACTAGTTATGATAAAGCAGTAACAGATATAGATGCTGACATGTGGCAGCAAGCGATGAAATCTGAAATGGATTCTTTGTATTCCAATCAAGTCTGGGAACTTGTAGATTCACCTGAAGGGATTAAACCCATAGGGTGCAAGTGGATCTACAAGAGGAAGAGAGGAGTGGATGGGAAGGTGGAAACCTTCAAAGCAAGACTGGTGGCGAAAGGATATACTCAGAAATAGGGTATGGACTATGAGGAAACCTTTTCACCAGTGGCTATGCTTAAGTCCATAAGGATTTTCTTGGCCATCGCATGTCATTATGACTATGAGATATGGCAGATGGATGTCAAGACAGCTTTTCTTAATGGAAGTCTTGACGAATGCATCTATATGATGCAACCAGAGGGCTTCATTGCTATTGGCCAAGATAACATGGTTTGTAAACTTAAGAAGTCCATGAAAAGAAGTAGAAAAGCAGTTGCATTTTTGGTTCTGTATGTAGATGACATATTACTCATAGGAAATGATGTAGGTTTATTGTCATCCACAAAGTTTTGGTTATCCTCTCAATTTCAGATGAAGGATTTGGGTGAGGCCAGCTATATCTTAGGAATCAAACTTTTGCGTGATGGCAAGAATAAGATGTTAGCCTTATCTCAATCTTCATATATTGAGAAGATATTGGTCAAGTTTAATATGCATGACTCCAAGAAGGGCTTGCTACCTTCTAGACATGGAGTACCACTGTCTCGAGATCAATGTCCAAAGACATCTGAAGAGATAGAGAGCATGAAGAGAGTTCCATATGCATCCACTGTTGGAAGCCTCATGTATGCAATGTTATGTACTAGACCAGATATTTGCTTTGCCGTTGGCATGGTTAGCAGATATCAGTCAAACCCTGGACCTATGCATTGGACAGCTGTTAAGCATATATTCAAGTATCTTCAGAGAATGAAAGATTATATGCTAACCTTTCGAGCAGATGATATAATGCCATTGGCGTATACAGACTCTGATTTCCAATCTGATAGTGATGCCAGAAAGTCTACCTCAGGGTACGTCTTTACTCTGTCAGGAGGGGCTATATCATGGAGAAGTGTCAAGCAATCCTGTACTGTTGATTCTACTATGGAAGCAGAGTATGTGGCGGCATTGGAAGCTGCGAAGGAAGCAGTATGGCTCAGAAAATTCCTGTTGGAATTGGGAGTTGTTCCTGCAGTACAAAAATCGATTGTCATGTACTGCGATAACACTGGTGCTGTAGCACAGTGCAAAGAGCCCAGGAATCACAAGAAAGGCAAGCACATTCAGAGAAAGTACCACTTGATCCGGGAATTTCATTCAGGATGGAGAAATAGTGGTGGAGCATATTGCTTCGGCTAATAACTTAGCTGACCCATTCACTAAGACTCTTACAGAGAAAGTCTTTACTTCTCATGTTGAGTCTATGGGTGTTAGGTTAGGAAGTAGTAATCTTTAGTGCAAGTGGGAGTTTGTTGGGATTGGTGTATGCCCTAAAGCCCACTAGCTGCACTCTCATCTTTTGTTACTGGATATTTATTAGTTATTTAATGGAATGACTCTTTTCTGCTTAAACATGTATATATGTATGGTTGTGTAAGGCCCATTGTTTCTAGTAAATGAATTAGGTGCGTAGTGCCTACACACGGATAGGTCTAATTCATGGACACTGGAAACAACATATTTGTTCATAACTGAGAGATGGAGCTGCGCACTTCATCTTGATATAAGTTATAATGAGAGACTCTCCTGCATTCAGGGTGACTTACCTAAGTCATGGGAGGACTTTCCCGGATTCATCTCATTAGTGCATATGCAATGCATTGAACAGGACCATGGTAGGTGTGATCTCTAAAATAGTACTATCACAGAAAGAGATCAAGTCACCTCATGCTACTGAGTGACCAGTGCTCTTAATCTTGAGCATTTGTGGATGAACTGACGAAGTCAAGTTCTTGTGCTTTAATTCACTATGGGTGAGATTCTTTTCATGGGTCAACAGCTCTGTGTTTTGGGTACTCGGACTTGATCAGTTGGGACGTGCAGATGTAATAAAGAATCTATGCCATTTAATGATGGGATAATCGTCCTCTTAGAATTATCCGATTGATCATCAAAATCTAAGATCTTAGTATATGGATGTTCCATATGGATATTGAACTTGTGGGTCGCTCCCTGGACCAAGAGAATGATATACGGATGATGATTAAGTTAAGGATATGAAGTTCTAAGGTTTAGATGTAATCGGGAAGGTTGATAGTACATGTGATAACCTGACTCGATTATGGATGTTACATAGAGGGGCATTCAGGTCATTACACTTAGTAGGTCGAAGACAACTGTCATTTTATGACGAGCTTATTATATTATATATTTATCCTTGGAGTTCAACCATAACTCTTTAGTGGAATGAGTTAAGGTTAAAATGGTCTTTATGTTGCTATGGGTTTAGCATGGACATTTTGGTCATTTTGGGAGCCAATGGCAAATATGTCTTTTGGTCCCTTCTCTAGTCACTTTCCAAGATTGGCATGGTTTTCTAAAATGTTTAGATAACATTTGGATGAATTATTTTAGTGGAAAAATAATTTTGAGTTTAAATTCAAATAGGCATTTGATGGCACACATGAATTTAATTCTAGGTAAATTATTTGTGGGCCATGGTGTGCATTAGTATGTGGGACGTCCATAATGGGATTTCCATGGGTAAGGTTTCCAATTTTGAGTAGGTCTCTCTACTTGGAAGGTTGGACTCCTCTTTGGATTAGTATTGTTATGAGAAAGTTTCCTTTTTGGATTAGAAACTTAAATTAGTAAGTGTTGTACAACTAGGATTACTAATTGCATGGGAAGTTCCTTAGTTTCCTTTTCTAATTAGAGTGTTTCTAAAAGGAAATAAATCTTTAGATTATACTTTCCTTTTAGGACATCTTTGATAATTAGGAGAGAGAACTTTTTAGGAAAGCTATCCCAAAGTTTTCTATAAAAGGAAGCAAGCACTCCCTTGGACGTCCAACACTATGAGAGCATCCTAGGAGTCCCACACGTCCAGCTTCTTGATTGTTTTCTTCTTCATTGAGGAGAGATTGAGATCTGAGATTTTTCCTTAGAAAAATAATTCTCAATTCCTAGATTAAGATCCCACCATCTTAGCCAATCAGATTTGGAAGTGAGATAGAGAAGAAGATCAAAGGCAATACTACTGCAGAAAATTCCAGCAATTTGTTTGCTAATTGCAAGTCTGAGTTCGGCCCTTTGGATCTATTTTTCCAGATATTTGAAGTCTACAAATCTTCAAGGTAATAGTCTTCTTCATTCTCCTTTAATTATACACTTGTTGGTCATGAATTCATGGAGTTCTCTTGCGATCACTATGGCTGATTTATGCTGTCCAAATCAGATTTTTTAAAATCTGTCATGTTACAAATTAGCCATGAATGTCTTCCGCTAGTGATGTTTAGATCTGAATCGCAGTTTCTTTCAACTTGATATGGAAACTCAGAGAGACAAGGTGCAAGGTAAGGTTTGTCTTTTGCAGAAACAGTATTTGAAAAAGATACTACAGCGTTTTGGTATGGATGCAAAAACAAAACCTGTAAGTACACATCTTGCCTCTCACTTCAAGCTTAGTGCTGCTATGTCTCCTAGCACAGATGATGAGCACCAGTACATGGCTCAGGTTCCTTATCAGAGTGCTGTTGGTAGCTTGATGTATGCGATGGTGTGTACGAGGCCCGACATTTCACAGGCTATCAGTATAATAAGCATATATATATGCATGATCAGGAAAAAGGCACTGGCAAGCGATGAAATGGATCCTACGGTATATTCTGGGTACCGTGGATGTTGGTTTGGTGTTTCAACAGGATGATAGTATTGGCCAGCATGTGGTTGGATATGTGGATTCCGATTACGCTGGTGATTTAGATTAGCGCCGGTCTACTACAGGTTATGTGTTCACACTTGCAAGGGGACCGGTGAGTTGGAGGTCGACGTTACAGTCTACAGTTGCTTTATCGACTACTGAGGCAGAGTACATGGCGGTGACAGAGGCCATTAAAGAGGCCATTTGGCATCAAGGTTTGCTTAATGACGTGGGAATTTTTCAGGAGCATATGAATGTCCATTGTGATAGTCAAAGTGCAATTTGTTTGGCAAAGGATCAGGTCCATCATTCGCGTACGAAACACATCGACGTATGGTATCATTTTGTGAGGGAGATATACTTCTTCCGAAGATTACGACTGCTGATAACCCCGCGGATATGCTGACTAAGGTGGTGACTGGGGTCAAGTTTAAGCATTGCTTGGACTTGATCAACATCCTGCGAGTTTGAGCACCTACGGGTGTATGGCGCCCACGGGCGCATTTGGAGGCGTGTGATTGCATGCCTAGGTGGAAAATGTTGTGACTTGCAAATCTCGCCAAGGTGGAGATTTGTTAGGTTTATGGGTTTGGGTTTTGGCTCGTTTTGTAGGCCCAATCCATTTGTATTAGGGTAGAGGGGTAATTTAGTATGTGTCTAAAACTATATATTATCTCTTTTGGTTGTAACCCTAATATGGAAAAAACTATGATTAGTGAAGAAGTAGACGAGATTTGTTTGTGAACGTAGGTGTGAAATCACCAAACCACGTAAATCTGTGTTCCCTTTTGTGTGGTTTGATTTGTTTGCTTGTTGATCACACGCTTCCGCACACACGATTACAACATACTGCTTACTGTTTTTTAGGATAATGTGACTTAAGTTGAAGTGGGGTTGCTGGCCTTTACAATAGCATTTAAAGGCTCCCAGCAGCCAAGAGTCTACACTGAAGTTGGCATGTCAATATCCAATTGAGGAAATGCAACTTCCTGTAAGTTCTTGTGTAACTTTTTTCTTGTGTTCATATACTAAGGGTAAAATGAGAATGAGTCTCTTGGTGCTACAGTTGGGTCCGTATTTATTAATAAAACTGAGATAAAACTACACGTCTTACAGGCCACTCCCTTTTGTTGTTGTTTGCATAGGTTGCTGGTTTATCATCATTGAAAGCAGAGACCCAAGAATTTGAGTGTCGTTATTGTAGGTGCAGAAAATAATGACCCACAATAACTGGGGAGCCTTAGAGGACTTATCCAAAGTGGTGATGACTAGGTACCGTCCGAAAGCCTGAAAGAGAAGAGCAAACGGTCAGAGGACCCTGGCCTGGGCGGTGTAAGGCTCTCCAATACCAAAGTCAGTGAATGAACTGGAACAATGGAAGGAGAGGAAGAAGAGAGGCAGAGTAACAGCTCTGTGGGTTGAATTGTGCGTACCTTGCTGGTGGTATGAGGCTCTATTTATAGAGGCTTGGGTCGTATCTTCGGATGATATCCTGACATGGGTCCCATGACTCGACTGGAAGTCATGATCAGCCCACAAAGTAATAAATGCGGTCCATTCTAGCCCACTTTGCTTTTAATGCCAGTCGGATCAGCCCACATCGCATTAAATGCGCGTCTTGTTGGGCGCCTTTGGCGGTAGGAGTACCATCGATCTGCCCTCGGGCCTCGCCCTGATGTGGCCTCAGCCGCTGGATGCCGCCCTGTCAGGGATTTGGCGAAGATTGTGAACGGCTGGATGTCGCATCTGTCTCACTGGCTCGCGCCACTATTCCTCCACGTGCCTAATGACGTGGGGGATGAGGGGCGCGAGTGGAGGCTCTTCCCTGCTTCGGCTTTCGTCCCGGCTCCTTTGGCCGAGGTGGAGCTTTCTGCCGAGGTGGGCACATGGGGTAGCCGAGCTCGGCGCTAGCGGCCCGGAGCTGCTTGACTTCGGCTGAGGCCTCTGTCCTGGTAGCCGGGGTGAGTTTGGTGCCACGTGGATGGCACGTGAGAATGCTTAGTCTCATCTGATGGCTGTGATTAGCGTAATCTTGGAGTTCTGGAAATCTCCCCACACAATTGCCCCCTAGCTTTTGATCTCTTAAGCGTCCTAGCCTTTAGTGGTCGAAAGCTAGAAAATCCATCTGGGGATGCGGCGATCATTGCCTGGTGTCGTTTCAACTTTTCTGAAGCAATAAATGCTCTGCCCTGTCCGTCCTGGGAAGCGAGTCGACGGCTACACGCGTAGCCTCTTCACTGATTGCACTGTCTTATTGATGGAACGGGCGCGGATCGCGAAATCCGTCCTTTCGAATTTCGAAAGTAGCGCGCGCCGAGGGTTCCCTTTCCATAAATAGGGTCGTCTTCTTCCTTTCTTGTTTCTGATTTCTTTTCGCCCCTGCCTTTCACCTTTGATTTCTGCTCTGCTGCTCGAGATCTCTCTAGCGAGGACGACCGTAGGACGGGCCCGGATCTGTACTTGATTCGCCCCTTTGTCTCTGTAAGTTGCTTCGCGCCTCTGTCTAGTTTTTTCTTGGGGTTTCGCGACTTCTAAGGTTTAACTTCGCTGTCACCCTTTTTAGACATGGGCATCCCTAGGTTTGATTTAGATACTGAAGAGGGCATAGCCAGATTTAGGGCCGCTTTCAATATTCCGGAGGGAGTCCTCCTCAAGCCGGCGGACTCCGTCGATTATGCCACGATGCGCTGGTCCTGCGGCTGGATGCCGTTCCCTTTGATCTCCGTGATCGAGGGCGGGGTTAGATTTCCTCTGCACCCCTTGCTTAGGGCCTGCCTTAGTGCCTGGTCCATTACCCCGTGCCAGCTGATGCCCAATGGCTATAAGGTCATCATGGGCACGGCGAAGCTGAATGAGATTTTAGGGACCAACCTGGGTGTCCATGATATCGAGGACACCTACGATATCTGCAAGGCTGGGAAAGGGAAATACTATCTCCGGGTGAAACCGCAGCGAAGAGGCTTCGTCCTGGCCTTGGAGGATTCGAGTAAGAATGCCGAGGAAACTTTCTTCTGTGTGTCGGGGGACTGGGAGTTCGGCGCTGGCGAGAGCAGGAGGCTGATGGTCCCTCGTCGCCCCGGGACTGTCCCAAGTAAACACCGCTTCTTTTCTCTTACTCGCTTTGCTTGATCTCGATGACGCCGAGCTGACACTCTTAATTGTCTATTGTGCAGAGGCAGGCGCGAGGCGACGCCGAGCTGCGAGTGAAGGCTGGAGGAGGAACGTCGACGATATCAATAAGGTAGAAAGATACAAGGGGCACGAGACCAGGTCGGCTTGGAAGCTGCTCGGGTATACGCCGAGGTACCGCGGCCACTACAGGAGAACCGGAATAGCCGAGGAGGACGAGGCGCATCCCGATCGTCCTACCGTCTCCGTTGCCGTGCCTGCCAGGATCCCTTTGACCGATCCTGCTGCGAGCCGAGCTGCGTCTGGCGCCGAGGCGTCCACCTCTAGTTCGGAGCTACCGAACCTGACGCAGATAGTGGACGCTTATTCGTCCGATCGGGAAGAAGGTATGGAGGGAAGCTCAAGGGCGCCGGTTGTTAAGGATCCGGCGGCCAAGTTCAGGCGGGGGTCTTCCTCCTCTGCGACGCCATCGTCCGCCAGTACCCGCGCTGCTTCGGGCTCGGGGGGTGCTGGCGCCACTTCTGCCCCTGCCCCTGCTCCGAGCGAGGGAGTGCGGCGTCGCTCGCCGGAGCGCCCGAGGGAGGGGTCCCCGCCCAGGAAGAAATCCAAGGCGGGGGAGAAGGACTCGGGGGCTGAACAGCCTCCGAAGGGTAAAACTCCTGCGTGGGCCCCGGAGTCAATGCACCAGTTGAGAAGAGTGCGCCGGCCAGCAAGTCGACCGGCGGGGCGACCCGCGAGCTCACCATCTCGGTAGGGCAAGGGTCTGGATCGGCTTCCGGACCTCAAACTGCCCCAGCGCCATGGAGACCGAGGATGGAGACGCAACCCGGTAAGCCTTTGACCGTCGAGGACCGGCTGATGGGGAACGCCGACGTCATCGGAGCTCTCGCCAAAGCCTGCGCTCTGCCGCGAGACATGGAGATGCACGAGAAGTTCGATAACGAAAGCCTGATGGTCTCGGCGATCCAGGCTAACCTTCTGGTAAGTGTTTTCAGCGCTCTTCTTTAAGTGGTTTAGCTCGACTGCGCCTGTTTGATTCATTTTTTCCCTTTGCAGAACGTGCAAAGGCTCCTGACTGTGGTGGGGAGGAGTGACAGGAACGCCGTGAGGGTCACTCAGCTGGAGTCTGAGAGGGAAAAGCTGAAGAAGGAGCTAGAAGAGCTGAGGAAGGGAATGGAGGGGCTGAAGAACGCCAGCGCTGAAGAGACTGCTCGGCTGGCGTCGGCTCTGGCTGATGTTGCCGAACTCACGTCGAGAGCTAATCATCTGAAAGGCGAGGTCTGGGCGAAGAACAAGAGGACCGCTGAGCTGGAGTCGGAACTGGCCAGATCAAAGTCTGAATCGGCGGCCGAGGGGACGAGGTTGCGCGGCGAAGTCCTGGCCGGGCGCGCTGAAAGAGAGAAGTTGAAGACGGCGAATGCCGAGCTGGAAAAGGAGAAGGCCTCTCTTCTGTCCGAGGCCCAATCCGCTTTCCAGAATGGGGTGGACCATGCCATAGAGCTTTATGAGAAGCAGGTGGAGGAGATCACCTCCATTCGGTTCGAGGAAGGATGCCTGGCCGCACTGAGGCGTGTGGGGGTCCCTGAGGACCACCCTGTCTATCGGGACTTGCCGAAGTATTCGGACCCGGCTCCTGAGCCGAGCCTCGCTCCTTTGGCCGAAAGAGCCCCAGTCGAGGCCCCTGCAGTCGTTCCTGCTCCAGATGCCGCTCCAGTTGCCCCGGCCCCGAGCGACGCCCCGGTTGCCAGCGATACTTCGGCCGCGCCTCAAGGCGAAGCCTCTTCTGCCCCTGCTTCGGGCGAGGTACCGGTCAAAGCCTCTTCCGTCGGCGACACTCCAAGCAAGGTCACGGTCGCGGCCGATGCTGCTGGTCCATCAGACACGGTGATCGACCTGGTGGAGTCGCCGAAGCCACAGTAGCCTTGCTTCTTTTTACCTTTGGCCTTTTATATGTAATGCTTTGTCAGCCCTGTAATACTCTTTGCTATTAATGAAAAACGGGCTTCTTTACTTGTGCATTTTTCTCTCTTTCGCTTCTGGATGTGATATTGAATGGTATTGAATGCCTTTAATGTGACGCGCGACCCTCGAGTTAGAGAGAGAGTCGAACGGTCTTCATAGCTGTCTGTGCCGACTCTCCGTATTCTGGAGACCATAAATAGCAATAAGCATGGTGATACGGCCGATGAGGGAAACGGGCGGACGTCTCCACGTGGCGCCATAGGGATCGCTGGTCAACAGACAGGAAGACGTGCGTCCCATGTAACGCGCGGGAGACTTCGCCCCATAACTTCCTTCGGAGACTGAGCCCTTCTTCTTCCTATAAGTAGAGGTGGTAGGCTCGCCATGGGAGAAGAAAAGAAAAGAACTTAGGATAGCTTAATTCACATAGACGTAGGAGCCATGTGCAGTGGACCTTTAGAAACATTTGATCCGGGGGGAGCCCCTGCGCCTGAGGACGGCTTTCTCCAAGGGGGGAAGCCCATCGTGGTCTGCGCGTTCTCTGAAGGAATTCCCCGTGGACCACGCGCTCTCTGAACGCGGGTTCATGGCCAACCGTCCCTGGTCCGGTTGCAGGGGAGTCTTCTGCAACTGTGGGATGGTGGCGCCCTTTGCGTCCGGCGGTCCTGCAGGGTCCTGTGTCGCATCGAGCTCCCTGCGAGCCCCTTGCGCTATATCAGGATCGCCGAGCTAAGGGTGGGATTGAGGCCCGCTGGACCTGGGGGCTCTTCCAATTTTGGTCTCACTGACCGGAGGGTGTTGAAGAGCTCAGCGAGGTCCAGGGCCTCCGAACTGGAGGGGTTCCTGAATGCTTTGGTCTGACCAACCAAAGCGCATTATAAAGCTCTGTGAAATTCAGGATCCCTCAAAACCTCCAGGCAACGAACCGGCGTCTTCGAGCCTGCAGCCTGAAGAGTCGGTGAAGATCAGAGTCTCCCAGCTTTTACTTCATTTTCTATTTTTAGAGGACTGCGAGCCTCCTTTCTGTACTTTGTTTTCTTTTCTGTAACCTTTGTAATGAAGTAATTACAATGAATAAAAAGGAAGAGTTTTGTGATCACTCAAACTGTGTACAGTGCTTTTGCATTCTTTTTACTTTTTTCGCACTGTCTTGTTACACTTGTATCTTTGCGCTGCTTTTTCGCACTTCAGTGCTTGCATTGCTCTTTCTTTCCTAAAAACTGACCTTGGCCGAAATGGCTAGCTTTGGCAGAGACGAACTGCCTTGCGCCGAAGTGGATCCAGAATCCCGCTGGTCTCGGCTGTGTGAGCATGAGTTCGGCAACGGTCTTTGAGGGGTGTATAAACCCGGAGCTTGAGCCGAAGTGGATCCAGAATCCCACTGGTCTCGGCTTTATGAGCACGAGTTCGGCAACGGTCTTTGAGGGGGGTATAAACCCGGACTTTAGGAAACGACTGAGTGTTCGAACTCGAAGCCTTTTCCAGGGCGGTAGACCCAGGGCTTTAGGAAACGACTGAGTGTATGAACTCGAAGCCTTTTCCAGGGCGGTAGACCCGGGGCTTTAGGAAACGACTGAGTGTATGAACTCGAAGCCTTTTCCAGGGCGGTAGACCCGGGGCTTTAGGAAACGACTGAGTGTAGGAACTCGAAGCCTTTTCCAGGGCGGTAGACCCGGGGCTTTAGGAAACGACTGAGTGCAGGAACTCGAAGCCTTTTCCAGGGCGGTAGACCCGGGGCTTTAGGAAACGACTGAGTGTAGGAACTCGAAGCCTTTTCCTGGGCGGTAGACCCGGGGCTTTAGGAAACGACTGAGTGTAGGAACTCGAAGCCTTTTCCAGGGCGGTAGACCCAGAGCTGCCGGAGTCAGTCAAAGAGAGATGACAGATTGATGACAGGGCGAAAGCTGCTTTCATTGATTCTGAGATTCATTACATCTTTAGAAATAGAACTTCTTTAAGTGGGATGCATTCCACGGCCTCAGCAGTGGCTTGCCCTCTAAGTCTTCGAGCTTGTAGGCTGAATTTCCTGCCAGTGAGACTACCCTGAACGGGCCATGCCAGTTCGGGGCCAGCTTCTCTTCGTTTGGGTCTTTGTCAGCTGGCAGGGTCTTCTTTAGAACCAGCTCTCCCACGGAGAATCTTCTTTCTCTAACATTTTGATTGTATGCCCTCGCCAACCGCCGCTGATAGTCGGTCAGTCGCAGGGCTGCTGCTTCTCGGCGCTCGTCTGCCAGCTCCAGCTCCATTGCCAGGTTGGTCTCATTTCGGCCTTGGTCGACCAGCTCTGTCCTCAGGGTGGGAAGGCCGATTTCTAAAGGAATGACCGCCTCCATCCCGTAAGCCAGAGAGAAAGGTGTCGCCAAGGTGGACCTCCTTGGAGTTGTTCTGTATGCCCATAGCACGCTCGGAAGCTCTTCTGTCCATCTTCCCTTTGCCTTGTCCAGTCGCTTCTTCAGGCCGTCCAGGATCACTTTGTTAGAGATTTCTGCCTGGCCATTACTCTGCGGATATGCCGGAGTAGAGTAATGGTTTCTGATACCGTGTTCTTGGCAGAAGTCTTTGAAGGACTTGGAGTCGAACTGAGTCCCGTTGTCTGAAATCAGGGTTGTGGGGATGCCGAACCTCGTTAGGATGTTTTTCCAAACGAAGTTCCTGGAGTCCCTGTCCGTGATGGAGGACAACGGTTCAGCTTCTATCCATTTTGTGAAGTAATCTGTAGCGACTATCAGCCATCTCTTGTTCCCTGGAGCTCGGTGGAGAGGCCCCACAATATCCAGGCCCCATTGAGCGAAGGGCCATGGACTAGAGAGGGGACTCAGATCTTGCGCTGGCTGATGGAGAGAGTGGGAGAACTTCTGGCACTTCTCGCATTTCCTGGCGTACACCTGCGCATCCTTCTGCATGTAGGGCCACCAGTAACCCTGGCTTATTGCTCTGTAGGCCAGTGATCGACCTCCTATGTGACTGCCGCAGATTCCTCCGTGGATCTCATACAGGAAGTCGTCCACCTTGCTCGGGTGGACGCATTGGAGGTATGGACCTGTGAAGGATTTCCTGTAGAGTTTGCCTTCGGGAGAAAGCCAGAATCGAGCTGCCTTGAGTCTGATTCGGTGGGCTTCAGTCTTGTCCTCAGGGAGCTGGTCGTCCTTCAAGTAGGCGACGATTGGATCCATCCAGCTTGGGCCGAGATCAGCACAGAGAACTAGCCGAGATGAGTGGAGCTCTAGGCTTGATCTTGATATCGACCCGACCTCGACAGTCCTTTTCTTCCCTGCTTCGACGGCGGAGGCCAGGTTTGCAAGCGCATCTGCGTGCGTGTTGGTATCTCGGGATATTTGCTTGACCTCGGCTTTCTGGAAATGAGACAGCAGTTTTTTCGCAAGGGCTAAGTAGGCCGCCATCCTGTCGTCCCTGGCCTGGTAGTCTCCAGCGAGCTGGCTAGTTACCAGTTGAGAATCGCTGAAGATCACCAGGTGCTGGGCTCCGAGGATCTGGGCGCTGTTCAGCCCTGCTATTAGTGCTTCATACTCTGCCTCATTGTTTGTTGCTTTAAAGTCCAGGGTGAAAGCCTGCTCTATGACCAGACCCTCTGGCGATTGGAGGACTATGCCGGCGCCAGCTCTCTTGGAGGTGGACGATCCATCGACAAAGATCTTCCATGCCGAGGCGGGAGACTGTTCGACCTCGGTCTTTTCTGGCTCGTGCCCTGTGCCCCCCAGTTCCGTGCCGAGCTGGGTCGGAGCCGAGTTGGGCGAGACGAACTCAACGATGAAGTCTGCCAGAATCTGGGCTTTGATCGCAGTTCAGGGACGGTACTGTATGTCATACTGCCCCAGCTCAACTGCCCACTTTGATATTCGCCCTGAAAAGTCAGCCTTTTTGAATATTGAACGGAGTGGATGCTCCGTGACTACCACAATGGTGTGGGATTGGAAATAATGGGAGAGCTTGCGGGAGGCACTGACGAGAGCCAACGCGAGCTTCTCCAATAGAAGGTACCTGGTCTCGGCATCGAGCAGGGTCTTGCTCGTATAATAAATTGGTTTTTGAACTCCCTCGTCCTCCCTGATGAGGACGGAGCTCACTGCGTGATCCGAGACCGCGAGATACAAATACAAAATCTCCCCCCGAGTTGGGGTGGAGAGTAAGGGTGGTGACATCAAATAGGTTTTGAGCGCGGCCAATGCCTGGTCGCACTCAGGAGTCCACTGGAATTTTAAATTTTTCTTTAGAAGCTGAAAGAAAGGCCTGCACTTATCTGATGACCGGCTAATGAAGCGATTGAGTGCTGCAGCCATTCCCGTGAGCTTCTGGACTTCTTTCGTGGTAGAGGGGCTTAGAATGCCCTGGATCGCGGTGATCTGGTCTGGATTGGCCTCTATCCCCCTCCGCGTTACTAAGCTGCCGAGGAACTTGCCAGAGGCTACGCCGAAGGCGCACTTGGAAGCATTTAGCTTGAGCTTGTACGCGCGAAGGATGTCGAAGACTTGGCCGAGATCCGCCAGGTGGTCGCTGGAGTGCACTGATTTGACGACCATGTCGTCGATGTACACCTCTACCATTCGGCCGAGCTGAGCCTAGAACATCTTTGTCACGAGGCGCTGATAGGTCGCCCCGCGTTCTTTAGCCCGAAAGGCATCACCTTGTAGCAGTAAGTGCCGCGGGGGGTTATGAATGACGTTTTTTCCTCGTCAGGCTCGTGAAGTGGAATCTGGTGGTAGCCTCTGTAGGCGTCGAGGAAGCTCATTCGGTCGTGGCCAGCGGTGGCGTCGATCAATTGGTCAATCTTCAGAAGGGGGAAACTGTCTTTAGGGCAGGCCCTGTTCAAGTCTGTGAAGTCCATGCACACCCTCCATTTACCAGTCTTCTTCTTGACCACCACCGTATTAGCCAGCCAGACCGGGTACTGGACTTCCCGGATGGCTCCTGCCTTCAGCAGTTTGTCGACCTCTTCGACGACCGCGTCCGTCTGCCGCAGCCCTGTCCTTCGGGCCCTCTTCACCACTGGTTTGTGGCTGGGGTCCACATTTAACTTGTGGCACATGACCTCGGGGTCGACCCCCGGCATTTCGCTTGGGCTCCAAGCAAAGACGTCGACGTTCTGCATCAGGAACCTTGAGAGCTCGGCTCTCTCTTCGTCTGGCAACTGGGTGCCGATCAGGAAGAATCTATCTGGGTCTGCCGAGTTCAGCTTGACCTCGGCCAGGTCCTCAATGCTTTTCTTCCTGGGATCTCGGCCGATTTCATCTAGGCCTTTCTCAAATTCGGCGAGGTTGACGCGCTCTGACTCTTTCACTGCCGGGACCGCGGCCAGCATGCACTGCCTGGCCTGCTGCTGATCTCCCTCCACTGTGACCACTTCCATTTTTCCCTCCTTGTTCTCGAGGACGAACTTCAGCTTCTGGTGGAGGGAAGAAGGGACTGCTTCCAACTTGTGGAGCCACGTTCTGCCCAAAATGACGTTGTAGGGAGAAGGGGCGTCCACGACCAGGAAGTCAGCCAACACGGAAGCTCCGCCGACTCGGGTTTCCAAGGTGATCCTTCCCTTGGGATAGACTGGCGTGGCGGACAACCCTAGCAAGGGTGCACGGACCTCCGTGAGGTCTGCTTCCGAGAGGTTCATTTTCTTGAAGCACTCGTAGTAGAGGACCTCGGAAGAGCTGCCGGAGTCGACGAGGATCCTCTTCACGGTGAAGTCTCTTAGCTTCATTGTGAGGAGCAGGGGGTCGTTGTGAGGAAGCTGGATTCCCTCTAGATCCTTATCTGAGAACGAGATAGCGGGTCGGTCGCGGCGAGCTCTCTTGGATGCCGGTGCGAGCTCGGCTTTCATCACCTCCTTCCCGTGCGATGCCCGCCTGGCCTCGGCGCGGGCCTGCGAGCCTTTACGAGACGAGGGAGAGGGAACTGAGGACGCCAGATGGATCACGTTGATGATCTTTTCGGAATCCTCACTGTCTGGCTCCCGAGCCGCGCTCTGGTGAACTCGGCCCTCGCTGCCGCCGGCATCTTCTGCCTTGATGAACTCTGGGATGTGGCCTTCGCCGGCTAGCTTCTCCAGGTACCACCTCAGGGACTTGCAGTCCTCGGTCTTGTGCCCGTTACCTTTGTGGTAGGAGCAGTAGAGCTTGCTTCGGCTGCCGGAGGTGGGCTCATTCTTCAAGGGCGGAGGCCACTTGAAGAACGGCTTGGTCTTTATCTTGTTCAGGATATGGTATATCGGCTCCTTGAAGACGACGTTGACGCTCTGACCGGCGTTGGTGGGAGGTCTGGGCCTCCAGGTGCCCCCAGATCGGGACGACGTAGGCTTCGCCGAACTAGTGGGCCAGGCCTGCTTGGGCTCCTGCTTCTGAAAGGGCCTCTCGCCTCTCTGCCGAGGCTGGCTGCTCTTCTGCTCGGGCTCCGGTCTTTCGTCCTCTTCCCGGGCCTGGATTTCATCTTCCTCCCGGGCGACAAAGCGCTTTATCCGGGACATTAGCGCTGGCATGGATTCTGGGGGGTCTCCGGCCAAGTCCTTCCGGAGGTCGTGGCCGGGGACCAGGGCACGTTGGAAGGCGAAGATTGCTATTTCCTCCCTAGTGCCCTCGATCTGGCTGTAAACCGCCCAGAATCGTCGGGCGAACTTAGCGAGGCTCTCACCCTGCTTCATTCTCAGGGCGAGAAGGTCCCCCTCTGTTTTGGGGACGGCGCTGTAAGCTTGGAACTTCTTTAGGAAGGAGAGCTGGAGCTCCTTCCAACTTGAAATCGACTTCTCTAGGAAGGTGCAGAACCACTTCAGAGGGAGGTTACCCAAACCGGAGGAGAAGATCGTGCAGTTGAGGTGACCCTCGTTTCCCCAGATGGACATCTTCTGGGAGAAGTGACGGAGGTGTGCGGATGGATCGGACAGTCCGTCGTAGGGGACGAACCGCGGGACAGAGAACCTTTTGGGCAAGGGGGTGCGCTCGATGTCCCTCGTGAAGGGTGAAGCCCCCAGATCGATGTGGCCACAGATCTGTTTCTAGTCCCGCACGTCCAGGTTGTGCTGGAGAGCCAATCTGACGCGTTTGTCAAATCGCTCCTGCTCGTCGTCCTTTTCTGGAGTCTGCGCTCTTGGCTTCCGCTTGGAGTGGTTCGGGCTGCGATGGCTATGGGCTCGGCCATCACGGCTATGATGACTTCGGCTGTTGCTTGAGCCTTCATCATGGATCTGGCTCCGCTTGTGGTCCAGATGGTTTCTCAGATCCTCACGAGGAGGCTGGGCTGCCCCGCTCGGGGCGTCCCTCCTCTGTCCCTGAGGATTAGAGACCTGCCTCAACGAGGCAGTTTGCGCTGCTCTCAGTTGCTGCTGGAGCTCGCGGATTAACCGCTCCTGCTTCTGGAGGAGAGCATTTTGGGCCGCAACATCTCCTCCAGCGGCAGGAGGTTGAACGCGGCGCGTCTCTTCTACGGCAACGGCTTTATCTTTGCGAGGACGCTCATGCCGACGCTCGTCGCGTCGGGGTGGCGTGACTTCGTCTGCTGAGAGCGAGGCCTCGAGTCCCTCTTGGAGGGGGACCTCGACGTAGAGCTTCGAGCCTAAGCGGCCCTCGCCTGCAGATGTGCCATGCACCGTTCGGGACCGCCCCTGAGGAGGGACGTCCGTCGACGGTGGTGGCTGCTCGAGCATTGCTCTCGAGGATTCTCCGCCCTTCCTAGCTTTCGGAGGCATGATTTCTGGGAGATTGAGGTTGAGAAGGTTGGGAAGTTTGGGATATTACTTCCCCACAGACAGCGCCAATTGTAGGTGCAGAAAATAATGACCCACAATAACTGGGGAGCCTTAGAGGACTTATCCAAAGTGGTGATGACTAGGTACCGTCCGAAAGCCTAAAAGAGAAGAGCAAACGGTCAGAGGACCCTGGCCTGGGCGGCGCAAGGCTCTCCGATGCCAAAGTCAGTGAATGAACTGGAACAATGGAAGGAGAGGAAGAAGAGAGGCAGAGTAACGGCTCTATGGGTTGAATTATGCGTACCTTGCTGGTGGTATGAGGCTCTATTTATAGAGGCTTGGGTCGTATCTTCGGATGATATCCTGACGTGGGTCCCATGACTCGACTGGAAGTCATGATCAGCCCACAAAGTAATAAATGCGGTCCATTCCAGCCCACTTTGCATTTAATGCCAGTCGGATCAGCCCACATCGCATTAAATGCGCGTCTTGTTGGGCGCCTTTGGCGGTAGGAGTACCATCGGATCTGCCCTCGGGCCTCGCCCTGATGTGGCCTCGGCCGCTGGATGCCGCCCTGTCAAGGATCTGGCGAAGATTGTGAATGGCTGGATGTCGCATCTGTCTCACTGGCTCGCGCCCCTATTCCTCCACGTGCCTGATGACGTGGGGGATGAGGGGCGCGAGTGGAGGCTCTTCCCTGCTTCGGCTTTCGTCCCGGCTCCTTTGGCCGAGGTGGAGCTTTCTGCCGAGGTGGGCACATGGGGTAGCCGAGCTCGGCGCTAGCGGCCCGGAGCTGCTTGACTTCGGCTGAGGCCTCTGTCCTGATAGCCGGGGTGAGTTTGGTGCCACGTGGATGGCACGTGAGAATGCTTAGTCTCATCTGATGGCTGTGATTAGCGTAATCCTGGAGTTCTGGAAATCTCCCCACACAATTGCCCCCTAGCTTTTGATCTCTTAAGCGTCCTAGCCTTTAGTGGTCGAAAGCTAGAAAATCCGTCTGGGGATGCGGCAAAAACTTGTTGGTAAGTAGTTAATGAGCAAAAACTTGCATTGATTTTTAGTTTGTTTAATCTTATATTGACTAGTGAGGTCCTTGTTTTTCACATATTCCAGGGAATGAAGGTCATATTTTGAGAGGACATCAATCAATTCTTATTGATTAATTTTCTTTCCATGTTTTTCTATTCCAAGGATTAGAAGACAAGGTATGCATGTCAATGACCTCAACTTTTATCCTTCAAATACTCTGATTTTCATAAAGAAAAGTAGCAAGTTAGTTCAGAGTAGGGCCTTTTCTTGACTTTCCGTTTCACGAGCAATGGAGAGAACATTAGATAGCATATGATTATAAGCGCTTGTGGATACAAATATTTGCTTCTAAATAAATTTTTATCAGTCATGGTTGAAGCTAAAACCTGCTTTCAATGAAACTTAATTAAGTTTAACTAAGGCCATTTGCAGACTGAATCAAAGATGGATTTAACTAAATGTTGAGTTGACGATAATTATTTTCAACACCAAGGCTTTCTTTTCATGTATAGGCCCTGAAATCAAAGGTATTGGGAAGCCAGGTTGATTTTGTCATTTGTAGGTGGTGACCCAACTATCGTGAACCCTATCCAGTAATTAAGTTGTATTTTACATATTTCCATCTTAAGCAAAAACACTGAATTAAGTGGCAATATGTCCATCGTCAGCCTGATTTTTCAAGAACCTGTGTTTGAAGATCCGGTTTACAAGAAATGCTAAAAATGATTGTAAACTGTCACAGGTTGTGCCACCGGATCAAGCTAGTAAAATTTATCTTGCCTTGAAAGAGAAAGGGTTGCATGTTGCACTAGTGGAGTTTGATGGAGTTTGATGGTTTATTTGCTCGAATGGTTGGGTGTTTCGAAGTGGCAGATGAAATCACGCCAATAAAAATTGACAACGTCGATTGACCAGATATTTTGGGTTGATAGTATTCCAAAAAGAGAAAAGAAAATAAACAAGCGCTATGCTGATGCAAATGCCAAATGAAGAGCCAAGATGCATTGACCAAATACTAGTTTCATTGAAGACAATAGTTTCATTAAAGATAAATAAGGTTGTCATATACAGGGACATGATAAAGCGATTGGTCTTTGATTTATGTTTGTTTACTCCCATCTTTCAACTTTTTCACACAATTAATGAGTTGTATTTTGTAGATGTGGGTTGCATTACATTAGTAATGACAACAAACTCAATAAGAATCTCTATATTAATATAGAGGGTGTACCTGATGTCTAGATTTTTTTTAATACCTATGTTGTGCATCTAATGAATGTCTGCTATAATTTTTTGTTAATTGTGGCAATTGATGATTCACTAGTTGGTAGTCATGGGGAAGCATGCATGTAACTTGTTCCGCTTAACAATTAGAGAGTGAACTAGCTAGTTGGTAGTCATGGGGGAAGCATGTAACCTGTTCTGCTGGCTATGTCATTTCATCGACTAAGCCAGTTTGAAGGTTTTAAATGACACGAATAAAGAAAGAAAAGGAAATAGAAAAACTCACAATAAACAGTTTCAGCCCCTATTCTTTTCTTTTTTGGCTTTATTTGGTTTTTTTTTATAAAATTTAATACTTACAGTAAAAAATTGCTTGACATTGACCATGAATTCTTCTTATCATTGTTAAGTTAAGAGGATTTTATCGATAAAATCCTCAAATACTGTCATTTATCCCAATAGGTCATTGCCGAATATGCAGCACCAATTGGGTCTTCCAGCCACATTTCTATTTTTTTTATTTTTTATTCCCACTGACGATAGCGTCACTCAAAAAAATATTGAGTGACGCTATCGTCACTGTTCGCATCTTAAAAAAAAAAAAGCCAAGACAGCAAGATCAGAATCATGGGTCTTGCTATGGGCACCGATCTTCATAGCATTGAAGAACACCATTTCCATCTTTATACTACACAATATGCATGCTTGTCATATGTGAGGCCCAAAGGGGCGTCATCTGGGGCTTGGTCAATTAGATAGAGAGGACTCTCTAATCATATTTTGCAACGACCCTCTCTTCCTTCTCTCCCTCTTCTTCCACAGGCACCAGAACCTTTTCATCTTCTTCCCCTTCATACGCTTTCGTCTCTGCAGAGACCTCTACTGTTGCAGACCACTCTTTCAGCTCTCTCTTTATGGGTTTTCCTCTAATTGATGGAGAAAAGGCTCTGCTGCTGCTTGGGGTGCAGGAGAGGGAAACTGGAGGTAGTGTGGATGTGAGTTTTGTAGAAAAATGAAGTGGGTTTTTTAGAGAGAGATGAAAGATGAAGTGGGTTTTGGAGGAAGCCGGTTTGTGTATGGATATTGTTACATGTAATTTACTTATTAAAGCATTATTCATGATGGGGAGATTTGAAGATGCTTACATCCCCTTTCCCTTTTATTCCCGAAATGGGTTTGGTTGTAGATTCATCTACTATTTTCATTATGATTCTCTGTTTGGTTGTGACGATTGTCTTAGTATGTTTTATGGTATATTTAGAGTATGCATGAAATGGGTTCTTTGTCTGTGTCATGTCATCATCATCGTCTTTGCGTCAGAGAGCACATTGGATGTAAATAGAGAATCATAGGGGTGAGCTTTTGTGGGAAATGAGTCACCTAGGATAGGGCTTGTAGCTTGCTGTTGGATGCTGCAAGACAGTGGATTAGTTTGGCGGGGAGGATGTTTGCCAATTACTTATCACCTATACCTTTTGTGCCAAGTGCTAATATTGAAGGATGTTTGCCAGTTACTGCTCACCTATATTTGATGAGTGCAGGAAGATGGAATCTCAGAATTTCTTAACAGGATGAAGCACTTAAGATACTTCAGGGAATCCTATTGCCTATATAACTTTGATCAAGGCAGAGTACAAGCAAAGTGATAAAGATTGTGAAGAGAAACACACTGACGCTAGCGTCACTGTCGTCAGGAACACAGTGACGCTAGCATCACTCACCCCATATTTAAAAAAAAAAAAAAAAACCAATTGGGTACTGACGGACCCAATTGGTGCTACATATTTGGCAAGGACCTATTGGGATAAATGGCTGTATTTGAGGATTTTATCAGTAAAATCCTCTTAAGTTAATTACAAAAGCTTGAGAACTAAAATGTATAGATGTTTCCAATATGATGCTCAAGAATGCAAGATGATTTTAGTTTTCGAAGAACTTTACTTTTTTTTTATCTATATTAGTGGTCATTTGTTTGCTCTCATTTACATTTGTAAATGATTCACATGCGTAATGATTATTGCATTATTATGTTTGTTTGCACAGTAAATGAGATGTGAAAATGGTATGTGAATAAGGTCATTTATACACCAAACTTTTCACACATACACATGTTATAGTGAATCGCTCCCTTGTTGCAAATAGGTGCTACTCCAAAAACACATTGATTTTTTTTCTTGTGGACGCCATTAATCACCATTCTTTTTTCATTTATATGGGCCCCATATTTGTAATTTAAAACATTTAATTTGTTTATTGAACTAAAAAAATCCAAGACCTTGAAGCTGATTATCTTGGTCATTTAAATGTCATTTAATTTTATAGGTCTTTATTGAACCCTTTAATTTTTTTTTTTTTTATTTTGAGAATTCCTCACCCATTACCAAACTTGAATATGAATGAATCATTGTTGATTCCTCTGTGCTCGCCAAACATGGCATGAGATGAATCATCTCCCTTATAAATCCTCAAATAAGAAAGTCTAATTCCACGGAAGTAAAGGTTCCTTCAATTTGAGGAATATTCCTCTCCCGTTACCAAACGTGCCCTAAGAGAGTGAGAAAATAGACAGTG
Source organism: Litsea cubeba (assembly GCA_012931725.1). Lineage (NCBI taxonomy): Eukaryota > Viridiplantae > Streptophyta > Magnoliopsida > Laurales > Lauraceae > Litsea > Litsea cubeba. The sequence continues at coordinate 114,178,873 of CM022944.1, forward strand.
AAATCATTACAAAAGAGCGAGAGCCAAGATAATGGTCAGTTGGTTGCAAGATTACAACTGGGTCATAGCCTCTAGTGACATTCATATATATATATATATATATATATATATATATATGCAAATGGTGATTTACTAAGAAAAGATCTTCCAATACATACAAGTAGGGAATCATTCAATTAAATAATTCAAATGAAAATCACTTTCCTGATATCTCTCTTACCTTCCTAGCTCTATCTAATTATTATATATGAAAGGGACTAATTCCAATTGAGAAATCAGCCTCTATTTGCTATTTTATTTTGACTAGATTTACATAATCTTGACCCTCATGTTTAACTCCTCATTCCCAACTCTTGTGTTTCCTTCCTCTAATTCATGCACAAAGACCCTATCTTTTCCACCAAAAAGACCCTCTCCTTAACTCTTCATGACCGTTTCAATCCCTATATTTACACAATTTCGACACTCCTATTTAACCCCATCATCTGTGACGCTTCCGTTTCCTCCTTTTTTTTTTTTTTTTTTTTTAACTTTTAACAACGACCCTCTCCTTTTAACTCCTCACTACCGTTTCAATTGAGAAGAATGCATGTAAATGCTCCTATAGCTCATTTGTGTCTCGCTATCTAATTAATGTGTGCTCTTGTAGCATGTATGCTTGCGTGGAGCAGTGTCCACCTAAAACTGAAAAATGTTTCCCCGATATAACGATTTTGTATACATACAGGGCACTTTTGTTGTTGAGAGAACCTGCACCTTGTTAGGATTTGCATATTCTAATCCGATTATTATTTTTTTGTGACACAAATATGCGGGAGTTTGATCCATTTTCCTTGACTTTTGATGGAGATAAACTGCATGGTCTTGGAACAACTGATTGGTTGGGCATGTAACATTGGTAACAGAACTCAATGAGAAAGCTTGGACAAACAAAACCATAGCTAAATTCGGCTATGGTTGTTTTTTTTATTGCCGATGAAGAAGATTTTACCATTTTAGGTGTTGAATTGGTTGGAAAACTCGTGATTTGGACTTGACTCGTCCAATTCAAGAAAAGTTGACTCTGATAGCTAGAGTCAATGTAGAGACTTGGAGAGTCATGTTTTTTTAAAATAAATTTATAAATGAATCCAATACTTATAAAATATAAAAATATATTAATTTACATGCATTCATGATAATCAAATCAAATAAATAAATTTATATATGCAAGAAAATTACTACAATAAATAAAATAAGAGAAAAAATATTGCATGTTACATAATTTGGTTAGCCAAATACCAAATGTAAAAGATCAAATATAAGTTTAAATTTCATTCTCGTCGTCATTTTTAAATTACTCACTCCAAACCTCATGTATAATTACTTATAAATAAACTTTAGTTATCTAAAATTAGATCTGCCTATTAAATGGTACGCAATGCAAACAACTTATTAAAATGAGATGACTCGACTGAGTTTTTCCTATTTTTGACTCGGTCCTTCGTCAAAACTAGGTGACTCAGGAGAGTCAAGAATCAACTTGGAGATTTTTCCAACCATGGTTGACATAGATGCACTTGTGGAAGATGGCTTACCCAGTCATTTCAAGGAAGGACCTTTGTTAGTAATAAATTGCATCAATGGGGATTTTAATCTTCACGTGTTAATCAGAGTAACTCTTGGTAATATCTTCACATATAAATATTGCATGGATCTTTTTTTTAATATGTTTAAGGGATAACGTAGCAAAAGACAAACTAAATAGAGTATGGTTCTCTAAGCCTGACTCACCACAAATTCATGGAACTTCATTTGGGCTACATTAGAAAATTTTAGCATGCTTCAATTGCTGCAACAACCAACAAAGGTCTATAAGTTCATTCCATTTTTAACTTAAGATTTTGTATTTTTCTGTATAATATTATGTTTCTTCTTTTTTGAGATTTTATACAAGATATATGTTTTTCTTTTCGGTTATGATAATTACTTTGTGCTTTAGTTGATTTGGCTCATCTAATATTATTAAAGACTACAGATGTTAAATTTTAAATTTCTGATATGTAACATTTTAATAAACGTTAACCTACGTGAAATCTTAATTTAAATGAATTTAAAAATATTGCAGGGATCTTCTTTGATATGTTTAGGGGATGACGTAGCAAAAGGTCTGCTAAATGGAGTGTGGTTCTCAAAACATTATGAGAAATTCATGGTTCTTCATTGGGCCTACTTTAGAAATTTTTCATTTCAAATTGTGTCATTTCTTTATTATTCATAGTAGATAATAATAATTGTGAGTGAAAATGGGAAAGATAATACAAGTATGTTACTTTAATATTTCATAAATAGGCTTTCTTTTCATTAAGGTTATGTTTTTTATAAAAATCTAATTATTTAAGAACTACTATGAATCTTTAAAATAAGAATGATATTATAAATAGTTTTTACTTTAGTTATAGCATATCTATAATTTTATTTTAAAATTTCAACATAAGTTATGATTATCAATAAAGATTTATTTTTCACTAAGAAGGTTTTTTATTTTAATTATTGAGATAAATGTCAATTTTATTTTTATTGATATTCTCTATATTAACAAGAAAGAATTCTTATTTAGCTGAATGATTTTTATTTTATAATTGATTTTGAATTCTATTTATTTTCCTTTAAACAATTTTTTTTTAGTAATTTGTTGGAATGTGTTTTTTTAAGTATTTAAATTGCCTAATGACTCTCTCTCTCTCTCTCTCTCTCTCTCTCTCTCTCTCTCTCTCTCTCTCTCTCTCTCTCTCTCTCTCTCTCTCATGTGTATATGTTTTATAATTCAGAAATATATTTTCCTTACTCCTTTTTATCCAATAATGAATTCAGACAAGCCCGTTGATCATGATGTACTGGTTTTTTGACATTTACAGATATAATACTTGAAAAATGGGTAAAGGTAAGTTGATTTGGTGATGCATTTTTTTCTTCTTTTATATATGTAAATATCATGTTTTATTTATTTTATAATTTTTTAAATTTATATAATTTTATATTATAATTATATTGCCCATACTAAGCACGGGCATGTCTTGCTAGTATATATGATAACAAATCTAATAATAACTTAGCAAAACTAATATCTCTATCAAGAGGGCCCTTTTGCCTTTTTTAATTGAAACTCATAGTAAAGGGGGTCTCACTATAGGAGTGAAGAGGTAAGGAGTGAAAGTTCTTCCGTGGAGATGCCGATTAGACCATCACTTTCTAAAGACCTAATTTACTAGGGTGATGGCCCGATTGATCTTCACCTTAAACCCTTCACTTTTATCTCCTTAAATGGAAATGCATTGCTCATGAGAAATCCTAAGAATTTAACATCTAAAACAAATGAATCCCAAATATATAGAATAAGACAATTAATGCACTGTTTATTTATATTATAAAGAAATAGTAAATGATGATTACTCAAACTGGAATAAAGTATTCAAAATTAAGAACACTTAAGACTCTTGACAATTGTGCTACCAAAATAATCACTGTATATGTGAGCCTACACACTCTATGAAACAGATCAAAACACAAGGAAAGAAGCCAAATGCTATGATGAATGTCACGAGTTTAGATGGTTGAAGACGGCCACCTCCCAAATTTGCTCAAGGAGCATCACACCACCTGATTAATGTCAAGGAGTATTCCTCCTCAACAGGATTGGGAGGATATCATCTTTGATATTTGTAGTGGTTAAAATAGCATAGAAACTTGCAAAAGCATGTACAAACTTACAACTATGTACAAGGGAGAAAAAAATCTTCAATTTCGATTTAAGGAGTCATGGTTGATTTTTTCTTCTCGTTCTTGTTAACACTCACGTCTCGTGTTTCGCATTAAGTACTGAATGCTATCCTAACTACTCACTGATAAAGAATATGGCCCAGACGATGCATGATCAAGGAATGCTGATGTTTCCATGGATACTCTACCTAATCTATACTAGCTGTCAAAGCAATCCAAGATAATCAATGCCTACTATCATTGGAGTCTATCCAATCTACTAGCTTGCCATTTGCTGTCTATGGAGACATGCAAACCCAATATATTCCAAATCCCATAATCCACGTGATGGGATTTACTATCTATTAACGCCTCGAGGTTTTGGTATGAATGTTTAGCTAAAGAAACTTAAGAATCACAACTGAAGAACACATCACTAGCACTTAGTAATCAATATACTTAATGTGTGAGCATTGCTTGTCTTGGAAAAGGTCACTAAGAAATGCAGTTTGCATGGGCTTCCAGTTGCATTTGAAACTGGCACCTGCCACTTTATCTCTATGTATCTTCTTAAACATACTTCCTAGGAATAGACAATCTTTGCATCTCCAGCAATCATTTTCGCACAAGAAATGTTATCTATGATAAGTCCCCAAAAAGATACGAAAATCATTAGACGTCTTGCAGGGGCACAACCAATCTAATGGGAAAATAAGGGCATACAGCATTTGCATCATCCCTTCCTAGGTAATTAATAAACTGAGAATACAACTATGGAATGATGTGAAGCATTTACTCTCAGGAATACTAAATGTCTTTCCTTGAACCCTATTTTCAACTTTTGAGATTAAAGAGTTGTGATAGATTTGTCATGTTAATAAAAAATACATGTATAATAGTCATTTTGTTTTCCTCATTTTTTACCAGTTTTTCACTATAATTCTAATTGGCGTTAAGTATAAAAAAACAAGAAGAAAATAGATATGCAAAAATCATAGAGAGATACAATTTAATATGAAAAAACATGAATTCTTCATGCATGTTCACTTTGGGCTGGAAGAGTGTAAAAGTTAAGGCTTTGTTAGATTTAATCTACATAGAGGTGCACCAAAGGAAGGTTCTCTTGCTCATCTTCTTATCTCTCTTTCAGTTCATTTAATAGTCATAACAAAGATGCCTAGTATAGTACTAAGCTGAGACTCAAACTACTTTCCCTGCAAGAACTTTGAATGTTCTGCCGTCAAGTTGATGGTTTCACATATCCAATTACACAGACCATCAAATTGGCAAAGTATGTCATCTTACCAATTTTTAAGTGCAGAAAACAGCTGTTCATTTGAAACCCATGGAAATAGATGTCCATTCAATCTGTTTTCTTTGAAGCCAGGTGTATCCTCCTCAAAGTGATAGTTTTAGGTCTAAATCTAGTTCCTTCGCATCGCTTGAGTCAGAGTTCTGGCTGCTTGAACCCATTGAACCGCACCCATCATTTCTTCTCTGCTGTGATGAACTCTACAATAAAAATAGTCCATAAAAATCCAATTACCCCAAAAACAACTGATTATCAAGAAAAGTAGATTGAAATATATATAGAAAATTTTATTTTATTTTATTTTATTTTTTGTAACTGGAAATATACATAGAATGGTGGTGTCAAGAATTGTCGCGTTACACTTGATTGGGCTGCTTGTTGGGGAGGTGAGATGCTCCTGTCGTAGTTCCATTCAGTTCTAACGAAAAATAATTTAATATCAGAAATTCATCTTCCCACAGCCTGAAGTCATACATAACTTCATTGCAAACCCTAGTGAGAAATTTTACACACACATGCACACATATAATGCTAAAAAACCTACCTAGCTGTACCACGAGATTGGAGTTCACCATATCTGATGTTTGTTGTTTCCATGTCTCCTAACCCCATCTGAAACAGTGTCGTGCGGTTAGATTTATGGATTGGAACAAATTTGTGTCAAGCAGAAGAGGAAACAGATTATGAAGCGGTCTCTTCCTCATATGAAAATTTTTCTCACAGTATAAAATCAATCAGGATTGTCATGTTTTTGACAACAGAAGTTTGGAACTACATTTCAGAGTAGTGTGGTTCATGAAAGGTGACTTAGAAGACATGAGCATCAAGAGGAACCCCGGTGGTTCGATGATATAATGAAGGGTTATGATGATTTCTTCTCTTTCTACTCAGTATCTTGAAGTCAAGTCATACATACCATGTTGTTGGGATGAAAACTAAATACAGATGGTGAAGAATAAGAGGAAGAAGAAGATGATGGTGGTGACGCAAATGCCTTCTCCACTGTCTGATCCTCCTACATGCATGAAAATAATAACGAAACACCATTAAAAAAAAAAAAAAAAAAAAACCATCAAGAATCATTCAGATAAAAGAAATGAATATAGGAAGAGAAAGATCAAGACCAAACAAACATCACAACGCTAAGTGACCTTATGGAAATTAGCGTGGGAATGAAGGGAGGGCTGATAGCAACAACCCATTTCATTACTTAATCTGATCTTCTCTAGCTGAGCTACTCCAAGGCCTCTCTGGGGCTGCTTTGGCTTGTCTGAATTGCTCTTCTTTCCCTTTCTAGATGACGCAGATCTTCCATTCCCTAAGCTTGGCCCTCCAAAATAGCTGCTACCCATCTTTCCTTGATCAATTCTCAAATCTAAACCAGCTAACATGACATGCCTACAACAGAGAAAGGACTTCCTCCAAGACTTCTTTTAAGCTGTTTGCTTATAAAGTAAAGATTTTCACTAATAGATCTGATGGGATAGCAGGATTTAGAGAGCTAGGGTAAGGACCTTATACTTGTTTCTCAAGTATGTGACTGTAATAATTCTAGGGTTCAAAGTTCCTTTCCATGAGAGCAATCATATGATAGAGATGACCATATATTGTATTGAAAGAAAATGAATAGGCAGATGGTTATTCAAAGACACCACAAGCATTCCTTGCATATTATATAAGCAACTTTTATTAAAAAAATTGGATATAATGTGGACAGCATCCCCTTTGGATTACAGTACGTAGCAAGAAAATTCGTCTGCAGCTTCTCATAATTACTTATAATATGAAGAGAAATCTAACGTATATCAAATTGGGGTATCATCACTATATCAAAACCCATATTATAACAGCATTGAAATCTTACAGTATGAAATAATAGTAGTAACGGTAATAATAAAAAAAAATCTTGTGCTGAACCTAGGCACCATGTTATAATATGTGGCCCACCTTTTATACTACATGTTAGCATCTGATAGAAGTGCTATGGTTGAACTGTGTTTTTTTTTTTTTTTTTGTAACCCAGCCAAGGGAACTGGGACCCAAGAGAACTCTCATACACACGGAAAGGTAGCTCACTCAAGTCGGAAGGAGGCTCGCACAAGTAGGAAGAAAACTCACACAAGTGGAAAAAAATCCCACACAAGCTGAAAGAGATGACATACTCGGAATTCGAGCCCCGTGCAGCGAGGTAAGAATTGACTCTCCTTACCACTCAGGTAAGGAGCAATTCTTAGTGCTATGGTTGACCTGTGTCACTTTTTTATCTCCTTATGCGGATAATCATAGAGAGTATTAAAAGGAATGATCAGATCCATCACACTAGATAGCCCTTGTTTCCATGGCTATACTATAAATGTTCAATGGATGCGATGAATTCAAGTCACCTCATTTCTTCATTTAGACCTTGTGGGGGACCCTATGTACGATTTGATTTTCTGGACAAGTAACTAGGGCAAGTAATCCAATCAAGGAAATAGAAAATGTCAGGCATCCATAGTGGGCCCTTCCCATCCAACAGTTCAAACAACTCCAACGTGAGCCCAACTAGCCAGCCTGTCGAAACAGATCATTTCACGTAAATTACACATTCAATGAAATTAAAATAGGTATCATTCTCACTACAATGAACTGACACACTATATATGGTATCATCAGATTACAGTAGAGGAAGAAGATGAACATACACTTCAAGAAATGGTTCAAATTGCAGAAACATGGCGATATGGTTGATATATATATTGGTCATGTCCCAATCAGAGTGAAGCATACGTATTATAGGATGAAACCCAGAATTTCCGTTTTTTGTACTTTTAATGATTTAGAATGTGATATGGTACAAGGCATTTATATTGAAGATAGCCAAGGTTCTTGATTTCGTGAAGTGTGAGAGTACTAGATGAGATATATGATAATGCCTATCATTATACGTATCTGTTCTTAGCCGATATTAATTTAAAACCACAATTGCCAATGTGCACCCATTAGTTAACAGTCACGACTCTTAATCCATATTTAAAAGGATACAATGTTCCTGCTGCCTCCCACTCTCTTCTAAAATAGAATCCTTGCTTGCTCTAAACCTTCAGTCCCAAGTGACCTCCCCTTTTGCCAGACAGAGAATGCAGATCTCATGGACTATAAATCTTTTGCCAAGATTTGAAAGGTGTCTTTTTTATTTTTCTGTTAAGAGGTCCTCATCTTTTGGGCCCACTGTAAATAGGAACCTCCCTCTAAGGATTAGCCTTTGTGAAAAGTTGCACAATGATCGAAGACCCAGAGTTGATAGCTAGTTGGTCTGCCCTATATGCAAATTGGTCTTTTCATTGTGGCTGATCCATATAAAAGATCCAAGACTTTCACAGCATTTATTCACCCTGTAGTTTCTAGATTAGCCTGATTCCTGAAATCAAATTTATTTGACATTGCTAACACTTCATTTTAACAATTGGGAGCTATTAATTGATGATTTTTAACTTGGTTATATATTTTACTGCTGCATTTTTAAGGGCTAACTTTTTTTGCATGAGGTAAATTCGATAAGACACCAAAAACATGGGCTTTTGGCCTCAAAGCCAAGAAGGCTACTATACAAGAAGAACTAAAAAGAAACCTAGACAGCTAACTCTAAACAGGGTGTCTGATCCTGTAAACACTAAAAAACGACCTGTGAAAGGACCCTTTGCTCTTGTATTAAAAGGTTTAAATTGTTGAACTTGGAATCATTTCTAAGGTTAAGAAGGCTGTCATTTCTAAGGACTAGCAATGATCAATAGAGCTAATGTTTTATGATGCTTAATTTACAAAGCTCTTCTAAATGTTACCAAGCGTCTAATCGTTACACAGTGCCAACATGTCCACTTTGAATGGATTCATTTCTTTATCATTAGCAAGATTCCGATTACCATTTTCACCAAAAAAACAAACCGATTCTGAAACCATTTGAGGCCTCTTTACAGTTGGCCCAGAGGATTTTGATTAACATATGGACTAACTGGATGGAATGTTAGGAATGAGATAAGATGCTAATGCTCTTAAAATCTACCTGTGTCTAGTCAAGGTAGATTGTTGAATACTAAAACTGTTCTATGAATTTCAACAGCTCGAATCCATTCTCTGGCCCCCAGTAATGGGTGGATTGAAAGCGATCCTTGTCTCATGCATGACTCATATTCTATCACGGGCTTTCCAAGATCATTTCAATCCAACAGTGAATATAACTCCGAACCCAGACTACAAGTCGGGCCAGTCACAGTTCACGGGGTGTCGATCGTTTGCTTGACAAAAAGTGGGCCCTACACTGCAGATTCTAAGGGAGACATAATACATTGGAGGGAGACTGCTCAATCACAGTACAATCGATTCTCATTTCAAATGCCACCAGATGATAAATCCTGTTTGCTTTTGTTTTAAATGAGTTGTGATGAGATATTGATATGGAAAAATAGATAGGAAGTAAGATGGTTTGATATAGTGTATCCATTGCTTAGTTGCCAGGAACCAAATCAAATCGAGTGAACTGTGCACATATGATTTGTGGGTCTTATTTTATTTGGGAGGGTGAGCCAGATATCTCCCATTTCCTAGTGATCTTCTTAAATGTGCATGTGAACTTCTTAACCCCGACATCCCTCATCACCATATGGATGTCAGCTTGAACCAGAAATGAGAATAGTTAGGGCCTTGGTCATCTTGGCACAACTAGGATCTAGCCTTCACTGGTTGGATCTTGGGTGTGTTTTTAGGCCGATGGGATGACTTTCTAATCCAATATTTGACGTGTTGGGTCTGAGTCTTTTATGATTAGATGTCCAGCTAGGTCCAACTTACTTGCAGTTGCAGAAGGGGTAAGTCACAAATGGGATTGGTTGGTGCCTAACTTTCAGGCCTGTGAGACAGATGCTGTTGGGCTGGGGATCATTAACAAGGCAACAAAAACTCTACACATCCAAACTGATCTGGAGTTGAATATTTCACTCAGAGCGGATCATGTTGACTTTTTTAGCAAGATCTGGACACATGTTTGATGTGCCCACTTTTGTGGGTAACTAGAATATGATTTTGGATACATCAGACCATGATTGACGGATAAATCCCTTTAGTGTGATGGTTCACAATGTGAATACACTGGACTTAATGGCTTTTGTCCTTATGTGCATGGTATGGTTTTCTTAAAAGAAAAAAAAATTATAGAGAATTATCACAATAAACTTAATTTATCATCAGTATTGAAACTTACAACAATTTTATTATAGCCAGGCCATTTTATTAATTCATTCAGTTGCCTTTTAACAAAAAAAAAATGAAACTTACTGCAATATTATTACCAAAAAAATAAATAAAAACCCAACATTCTATTTTTCTTAGGCATAGGTTTCTAACTTCTTGAGTTTTATTTCAATGCATTATTATTATTCAGAAAGTGTTTATTTTAAACATTAGATTTCCAAGATCATCTCAGTAAAAATGATAATGCGGAGTTACCCCAATATTATAGAAAGTCATATTATCTAGGGATAGCAACATGGCCACTTTGGTACAGGTTGGGGTAAATCCAAACCCATCTCATCTCAAATCTTTCTTTTCCAAACCCAAACCACCCCATGACGACAAGGCACTAGTATGTGATGCAAAACCTGCCCGGTATGATCAGCTCCATGATTAGTCAAATTTTAAGGCTTTAAAATTTTAAAATATTTAAATTACTGAGAAAGAGTGTGGTAGAGATCTAACACACAATGTACACCAAATGATCTTTTTTTTATAACTTCAGTATTAAATATTCATATTATATATATGGGGCATGGCAGGATAGAGCAACAAAAACCAAACCTACCACGAACCCCAAAATTCACTACCAAACCCACCCCTAATAGAAGCGGATTGGAGCTGATGCCCATTTAAACCCAACCCATTACCATCTCTACCCAATATTATCCGGATACTTGTATTTGCAGCATTAGCCCGGAGTCTCTAAACTCCTGAGTCTTGAGCACATTGACATTCAACCTGGATCAGGCATGTCAATGACCCGACCCATGTACAGCCTTACCTCAGAGACAAAATAACAAGCGGATGATTATTTATCTTTTGTCATAAGGCCATATGCATATGTTTAGTGGTACTCTGTCATGAAACCACGGGACAGATTTTTTTAAGGAGAAGATCTCCACCTAATTCACTAAGAAGTGAATGACTATATTTTTATCAAAAAGAGAATGAAGAGAATAATTTACACACACTACACAACTCAGTAATTTAGGGTTTTGATTGACATTTCTCCCTAATATTTTTATAAGTTGATTAGGTAATTAGGATTGAATCTATTACTGACATCCAACACGCAAATCTAACCTACTTACACTATGACCCACCAATCCAATCCGGAACTGACCTAATTAAGAGTTTGATAAAAAAAAATTAAACTGGTTAATAAAGGGATTGAATTCGAATTGAGCATGTTCAAGTTACCCATAGTACTCAAATCTCACGAAATTTGCCCTGTTGCTGCCTCAAACTCACGTGTACTCATGGGTCCCCAATATAAAATATCTCAAACCAAGTCACATGATTAATTTGGGCCAGGGGATTCAAGGTACAGGATCGATCTAGTCTTTTGGTTGTACATTAAAATTAATAATCTTACACATGCAATGACTGTCGTTAAGCTAAGTTGGTGAATCTTTTTAAAATAGGGTGAGACCCCTCTGTTAATCTATTCTGTCACCACACATGTGGAACACATGTATGCCTGTATCATATATTGGTTGAAACCATTAGAGTGGATATATACTTATACTGGACAGGAATGTGGCAATGGCTACCTGTTTACCCGATTACCCGAATCATCCAATTCGGAACAGAAAATTAATGCATGGTGCCTGATTTTGGGCTAGCCAGTTATGGACCTATAATTATCATGTTAAACCATTTCTTGGAGTTGTTGGTTTTGCATGCCAGGCAGTTTTTAACATTGTTTTTGTTGTTTACAACTAGTACCATCAGAAAAATATAAAAGTTGATAGCCTCATTTGAAGCCCTACCAATCGGGCCCTACTATGAGGGTACCCAGCTCGGCTTGGCCTGTCTAGGCCCTCTCATTTATCTTATTTAAATATATGTGGGTTTATTTGAGCATATATGTGGGTTTAATTTATTTAAATGTCTCTTTTTATATGATTCTTATATTACGTTTTTATATGTTTCTTATGTGGTTTTTATATAAGTAAGTCATTCATGATTCTTATGTCATTTTTTTTTTTTCAATTGCTTTTTAACATACAATTGTTGTATATATGGATTTATTTTTGGAACATAAATCAAACCTACGGATCTAGACTTATGCATTAAAAAAATGGACAATTCAATATACTAGAAGCATACCTTGTGCCATGATCTTGATGATGAGTGATTCAGATTGGATCTTTATATTATTCCGCATTGCGATCAATGGCCATGATGGAATAAGGTTTTCTCCTATCTCCCTTTTCACTTACTCTAAGATGCGTGAGAGCTAATGGATACTTTACGAATATTCCGAGTAAAGAGATGGGAGTGTTTATATAGATAACCCGGCCCTAGAGAGATTTCTTTGAGAAGTCAGTTTTCTTGTTTCTCTTATTTGTTAGCCAAACAAGAGTCCTAAGTGGATTGGGCTTTCTTAAAGTGGATCCAAGCCAGATTTGTTAAAATAAAAAATAAAGGGGAAAGCTTATAAAAAATTAACTGACCTAAAGTGGGGCTCTAGTATCATTAGACGTGTAGTCATGTGGACCACTTACGTTTAACATTTATTTGAGTATAAATGTGGCTTTGAGCATGACTCCTATGTGATTCCTATCTGGGTTGTTATTAGATTGGATTACTTCCCTTTAGTTATTGGGTCTAATTTAAAGCCTTATATTCAAATTGAGCTCCAATGGCCCGCCTCTTGGATGGATGATAGCCTGAAAATTAAAGTTCTACAAAATCCCAAAGGTATATGCGGTAGAGGAAATTAAAATAAAATAATTTCTTTCCTTTAATATAGGATCTATTTGGTTGCTCAGTATTAATTCACGAGAATTTAACTCAATAGGTTCTATCAAGACCCTAAAATCGGTGAGTTATTTTTTATATATAACGAAGGGTGTCCCAGCCCTTTATGCTAGATTAATCCCTTCAGACCTAGGGGGGAACCAGATAAATTCTCTGTGGCCACAATATGATAGCGTAGTTTCGAACCCTCAATCTTTGGGAGCAAACCGTGGTCCTAAGCCAACTAAGTTAGGTAGTGCAAGTCCTTCAAGAGCTTTACCTAGCCCCGAGCTCGGCCCACATATATTGAGAGTACAGCTTGGGCAACCCTAGGCCCAACTCAGCCTGACCTTTTGACAGCCCTACTCATTTGGCATGTATAGGAGTCTTTACTTGATCAAATTTACTCATATTACATGTTTCCTTATGTATGGGCATCATAGTGTTATATATCATTGGATAGATCCTATGTAAAGCACAAAACTATATGTATTCTACATTTATTAAGAGCCCATATGTGTATAGGGACTGGCCAACACTTTTCTCTTTAAATGAAAAAAAAAAAAAAGCTAACACTCTATATATTAATGCTGAATACAATTAGTTTATTTTTTATTTCTCCCATATTAAAAAGATAAGAGACTAGCTCATTTATATAATGCCAGCTTGCTCATCTTACAAAGATTTCTATTGCAAATCATGTGCATCTATCTTTTTATTATTATTTTACTTTTTTAAATAGCTCATTTTTTTTATTTTCTACTTTCTTTGCACTCATTTATAGTGTATTTCAAGGTCTTTATAGTTTATATATATATATATATATATGGAAGATGCTCCTATGAAAGATATCTCTCATCTTAAATGAGAGATTGGGTAGGGTCCTCACATCCATATCAAATGCCAACAACTTAAATGTGAGGGCCCCAACAACTTAAATGTGAGAACCCTCACCCCTATATCTTATATAAAATGAAAGATATACTTTTTACTTGTACCAAATTTTTACGATTTCAAATATTTTAGAACTTTAACTAGTCTTTGTTACAAGCATTTTGCTTTAAGAGTGAACTGAATGAAAATCTTCGCACTACCTCTACTGCTTCTATAATCAAATTTAGCATTTCATTTTTTTTATATGATTTTATCTTTCTTCATTAGCCTGTGAAATTAATATAATCAAAACTAAGATGCAATGGGCATTACATAACTGTCATAGTCACTTCTCCGGTTATTTATAATTATTTATATACTACCATCAAAATTATTAAAATATTATAACAAGATGATAATTTTTTAATAATATCGTGCTATTTCAAGATATTATAAGAAATCAATGATTCTATCAGAGCAAAATGCTATATCTATATATAATTTAATTAGCTCTATTTTTTATTTTTGGTTATTTGAAAATTATATATATTCTCCACAAAAACTTTCTGACCATTCTCAAGAACCACAAATTTGAACCCTAAATGATTTCCTTCGCCTTTATTTCTCTAACTTCTCTTCACCCATTCCTCAAACAAATTGGATTGTAAGAAGCTTTACAGGCTAACCTCATTGCTTTAAATGACAATTAATGCTATAATACCATTAGAAGTTGGAACCAACATCCTGGGTATCAACAGGATCTACAAGGGATATGATTTGCTGCATGTTGAGAGGCAAATCCTGGTTTTCATATCCAAACTGCCATTTTCTATGGCTCCCGATATGATATAATCCTTTTTGTAGTAGATGGTATCGAGCAACTTGTGTCAAAAGAATATATTAAGACAACAAATTGCAGAGAGAAGCTTCCTCGATCCATCCGAAGTTGGAAGGTACCCCAGATTAGCTACCAATTATTTGAGATCGATAAAGATTAAAAAGATTCAGCTGATCAAATCAATTCATCTCCACACAGGTGCATTGTGTTTAATCCAGCACTAGAAAAACATACCCATGCGTAGCACCGGCAATATGATTTATGAGAATAAATAGCAGTTTTTTTTTTCTAATTTCTTATAATAGGTAAGATTTTATAATAAAAATCATTATTGAGTTATTTAAATTTTTGATTTGGATTAAAGCATTCTTCCTCAAAAACGAAAATAAAAAAAAAAGACCATAGATAGAGAATAATGATAAAGAATTCTAGGAAAGAAAAGAAGATCGTAGCCTAACCTCCCTTGACGTCCACATCCATTTCTTTAACTTCAAGTGAAGAAAAAAGATGATAAAAAATTCAAACCTTTTCGAATTGCATTTTTTGTAGAAGATAAACACAAGATTCTTCAAATGTAAAGCAGTTATGTGGGTAGTTACATTAGAGATAAGAAGTGACACGAATGAGATAAGAAGTGAGAAGTTAGGGTGTCCACAAAAATATTCAAGATTTGAAAAAAAAACTAATGTAATTAACAGTCAAAATTGTAACTGGCCATCCAAATGTAGATATGTAGGTAGAAACCCTTCAGATTAATATATTATAATATATATTTGCTTGTGAGAGCCAGGAATATGAGCTTCTGGTTTCTATGATTACCCATAATTACTTAGATTGATGAAGATTCTAAAGACCCAGATGACCAATCAATAGTCAATAGAGCCCTATACATATTCAATTGTGTTTGGTCAATCATAGGGTTTCATGTTAGATCTAGGAATATGAGCTTTGTGGTTTACCCATTAATTAGTTTCTAGTGATTAACCATTAAATCCTTTGATTGATTAGAGATTACAAAATCTAGATGACCAATCAAATTCATCTCCACATATGTGTAACATTGAGAGAGAGAGAGAATGAATAAAGACCAAAATCTTCCAAACAAAAGGCCACCTTGTTGGCCAGAGATACGGGCAATAATAAAATATGGATTAGAGGAGACTCCTCTTTAAATTAATGTATGTGCTCTGACTGAGAGGCCTTTCATCATTCCAAGACAAGGAAAAGAATCTTCCTTTGAACATTGGGAATAGCTGTATATGTATATATATCCAGCTATTTGTGTGACAGCTCCAAGCTCGAGGCTATGCGATTTTAGCTTGGATACACCCTTTTTACATTGCAGGGCAATATTATTCAAGTGGTGTTGGTTTTCGGGTCCATTCTCCACCTTGATGACTATTTTATACACCTCTCCATGTTTTAACTGTTCATGCCTTACTTTTCTGTATTGAATCAGGGGATCTGCGTCAACCACTCCACCACCAGACTCGTCCATGCAGGGAATATATTGTAAGCTATACTTGTGTTGTGCTGAACCTTTTGAATTGAAATTGAAGAGTATCATTTGAGATGGTTTAAAAGGTTTAATTTCAGGAAACTGAGGAATGAGAGAGAGCAAGAGAAATCCTATAAATGAAATAGCAAGGAAATGTTGAGATAGATTTTATAACGCAGGAGTATGAAAAAAAAAAGTTATATAGGTTTCAATCGATGGTCCCTTTTATTTTTTTCAAGAGCTTCTTACTAAGAAAGTTTTATCTTATTAAAGAGATTTCTTTCTTGGAGAGTGAGATTCCCGGCGAGCCAAGAAAGATAATAAACCTATTTCTAATTGTGTGAGACTCAAGAACCACTATGTGAGTTCGTACCTGGCTCTCGGTACTTTGTGTGGGCTTCTTTTTCACTTATGTGAGCGTTCTTCCCGCGTGTGCGGACTGCTTTCCTATGTGTATGCAAACTGGAGCATGTTCATATGCATTCATTAGTGTATGTAAATTATATTTCTTTTTTTTATATGTAAATAATATTTATTTGTATGAGAATATTATATGTGCAATCAAGCCCCATTCATCAGCAATAATTGGTGTATTAAATTATAAGTATGATGGGTGGGGTTTTCTCCAAATGCACAATGCCAAGCACTGCCTAATTAAGATTAAATGGGCCGGCGGACTTCTACTATTGTCTTCTTGAAGGCCTAACTAAATGGGCTGGGCTAGACTACATATGACATGCGGTCTCGACCTAGGCATAAATATCTGACCCAATAACAATTGCTCTGTATCTGGGCCTTGGGCAATCTTCTCAGAGATTCTTCCAAGCCCAACACACAAGTAGAAGATTACAATATTAATCACCTCCCAACTCACCAAATTCAATCACGAGAAGAAACACTATTAACAGATAAATGCAGTGCATTATGCATTGAACTCAGTCAAATGTGGCGGTTGCAGAAAGGAATTCCTCTGGGAAAATAGACATAGGATACACCAATCAGGCCCTTTGATGTTTTACACTGCCAGATCTTTTGTCATAGTCCCCAGTGGCCTCCAGACATTAATGGTCGTACCATTGATATAAAAATGTGGTTAGGTGATGTGAACAATTTGGTTGATTATCTTATCTCAATAGTCATCTACCCTAGGAGGTAGATCATGAAGTAGAAATTGATTGACAGAAGAAACAAAGACAGGAGATGTCTGGTTGCTGGGGGTGACAAATCCTTCTCTGTCCCCACCACCCAGCCCAAACACAACCCGCTAAATAACAGATTCGGGTTGAAACTTCCAACCCAATTAATAAGAGTATCTGTACCATCTCAAAAATCGCGAAAACGATTGTATACAATCGTCGCTTTTCATGAAAAATCGACGTCTACGGCGAGTCGGAGATTTTAAAGTAGTTTACGACGGCCTCAAGTCATCAGTAAATTTTAAAAACAACTGTCCGGGAAATATTTAAATGCATCTATCCATCATCATTTTAGTGAGGGACACTCCCCTTTTGGAAAGTGTTAAGTACAAACAGGGAGTCTTATGTACTTGACACTTTCCAAAAGGGGAGTGATGCATTTGAATATTTCTCCAACTGTCCAAGGCCGTTGTTTTATAAATATCTTTTTTTAAAAAGAGATTTTTATATTTTAAATATATTAAAAACGATAGCCTTGGACCGGCAATAAAAAAAATGACTACCATTGATGAGTCAGACCCAAGATCCGAAGTGAGTCGGGTCTAGTAACCTGATCCAAGCCCAAGTGACTCTTTCCAGGATGATAGGCCGTGCCAAAGAACGCGATCCGTCAGTGAGATCCGGGTTTTGTTAAACGAAGCCTCGTCACCTCAGGCTCCAAGTCATCGCGACGAAGTCCTCCCCTCACCTGCATCTACCAAGTCTCACGGAGAAGATCTCACCTGCCTCCCACCTGACTCGTTCCTCGAGGACACGACTGAGGCTCCAAAGAGACGTTGAACTGATCGCATCCCCAACTGATTGGGAAAGGTTATAAATAGAGCCCTCTCATCACTTGAGAGAGGATGGTTTTTCCTACTTTCTCATACCTGTAGCTCTCTACATTAATCAAACATCACCATTTTGAAGTGGACGTAGGTCACGCTTGACCGAACCACTATAAGTCTCTCATCTCTCTTCATTTACTGCACAGCATTAATTATCTGACCGGTGGTGTCCGAATTTACCTTTTTTGGCATCATCAGTTTGGCGCCGTCTGTGGGGAACGAAAAAATTCAAACCCCTTTTTAAAATCATGGTGATCAGCACGAGGTCTGTAAGACGAGAGGACAACCCTGGCCTAACTACGGGTCCGGGCCCCACCGTACAACCAAACTCTTCCAGACAGGGAGAGAACGGTCCTCCACCGGGTAATCCTGTCCCGATTACTCCCGCTCCTACTCCCTCTCCACAGCAAATGATGGAGACCATGCAGCAGCTGGTGACTCAAAACCAGCAAATCCTCCAGCTTATGCTCGCAGGGCATGGAGGAGCACCATTCGGTGGGATACAGCAAGAGGAGGCAACACGCCCGCGGGGCCCGACTGCTCCGCGAAACGGAGCGCCTCACCAGGGCGCCCATCCCCTGGGCGCCCAGGGCAGAGGAATTCATATGGGCACCCAGCCCACTCTCCATCACCTGGGCGCCCATCCCAATGGCGCCCAGGGCAGAGGACTTCAAGTGGGCGCCCAGCCCACTCTCCATCACCTGGGCGCCCATCCCAATGGCGCCCAGGGTCGAGGAGTTCCCCCGATTATGCAGCCCCATCTGCCCAGGGTGCCTCCGCCGGCGCTCCCTTGGACCCCCCACCTGGCCCGATCCTGGTTGATCCTCAAGGTCATGCTTATCATGCAGTGCCTCCACCTCCAGGTGGAGCCCAGTTTGCAGAACCTCGGGCTGATGATCCCCACTTCCAAGAGGGGGGGGAGTGAAAATGATACAGTGGGGGAGGAAAGCTATCTCCCTGATCCTTCCAGAGAACCCCATGATCAATGGGAGGAAAAATTTAAGGAGATATAGAATCAAATCGGGGACGTCTTCGATGCTGTGAGGGCGCAGGCCCCAGAGACAGTAGATTATCTCGCCAGACGAACGAACACCCCGTTCAAGTCTAATGTAGTAAACTACCCCCTTCCTCGGAGGTTCAAAATGCCGTCCATGGAGACCTTCGATGGAAGGAAGGATCCATTGGATCACCTGGAAACTTATAAGACCGTGATGCAGTTGCACAATATCGCTGATGAGATCATGTGCAGAGCATTCCCGACCACACTGAAGGGCTCCGCCCGACAGTAGTTTTCCAATCTCGCCCCAGCTTCCATCGCCACCTTCGAAGAACTAAGCAGGTCCTTCGTATCACATTTCATTGGAGGACGCCGCCATCAAAAGCCACCCACACACCTGCTGAGTGTAAAGCAGGACAGCAATGAGAGCCTCAGGGCATACCTCACTCGTTTTAACGAGGAGGTACTTCAGGTGGAGGAACCCGATGACAAAGTGACCATGACTGCTTTCTTGGGAGGCCTCCGTTCATCGGGTTTCTACTTCTCAGTAATGAAGCGCCCACCCAAGAGCATGACGGAGCTGTTGGCGAAAGCCCAGAAATATATGAATGCGGAGGACGCTACTAGGGCCAGGCGGGGCGAGTCCTCCAGAGTGGCGGATAAAGGAAAACACGATAGAGACGACAAGAAGGAACCCAGCAATAAGCGGAGCAGAACCGAGAGGATACCTGCCAGAGACCGACTCGGTCCTGCCTCCCTGAGAGACCGACCCTTCCCTGCTCCGCAGAGAAACCAACAAGCTTTCACAGCTCTCAATGCTGCAGTATGGCACATTCTACTGGAAATTCAAGATGATCCTGCGATAAAATGGCCGGGAAAAATGAAATCTCCATCACATCGCAGGAATATGACCAAATACTGTCGCTTCCACCGCGATCACGGTCATGATACTGACGATTGCTTCGACCTCAAGAGGCAGATTGAAGATCTGATCCAGTGGGGACACCTGCGCCAGTATGTTGCCGGTAGGGGGCAGGCGCCGCCACAGCCTCATAACGTCGAAAATCAGCACCCTATTGGAGAAATTCGTACTATCTCTGGAGGGTCAGCGGAGTCATTCTCCGCCATGAAAGCCTATGCCAGAAAGGCGAGGCATCCTGATGAGCCACGCCCGTCAAAAGCGTCGAGGCACAGCACTGATGAGACTATATCCTTCTCGGATAAAGATCTAGAGGACATCCAGCACCCTCATGACGACCCTCTGGTGCTCTCAATGACCGTCGCCAATTTCCAGGTGCATAGGATCTTGGTTGACAGTGGGAGTTCTGCAGATATTTTATTTGTGAAAGCCTATGATAAGCTGAAGTTGGGCCGAGAGAGATTGCAACCAGTCAAGTTTCCTCTCATCGGTTTCTCGGGGGAAAAGGTGTATCCTTTAGGGGCAATCACGTTACCAGTCACGGCCGGAACAGCCCCCCGAACCTCCACCACAATGGTCAATTTCCTGGTGATAGATTATCCATCAGCGTACAACATCATCCTGGGACGACCCACTCTTAATTCCTTGAGAGCCGTCCCTTCCACATATCATCTCATCCTCCGCTTCCCAACCTCGAATGGAGTAGGGGAGGTAAGAGGAGACCAAGTAGCAGCAAGAGAATGCTACGTCACCTCGATGAAGGCCAAGATGACGCAGGAGACGCTGCAAGTGGAAGTCTTGGACCCAAGAAATGAGGCCACCACAGAAAGAGGGGAGCCAGTTGAAAAACTCACCCCTATAATCTTGCATGATGAACATCCAGAGAGGAAGGTGTATGTTGGCTCTTCACTCCCGGAAGCTTTGGTTGGCCGATTGACAGATTTTTTGAGGGATAATATGGGCATTTTCGCATGGTCACATGCTGATTTGGAAGGGATCAACCCAGCCGTCGCCACCCATCGCCTCAATGTCAGCCCTCTCCACAAACCTGTTCGGCAAAGGTTAAGGGGCGCCTCCACTGAAAGGGCCCAAGCAATAGAGAAGGAAGTGGGAAAGCTGATTTATACCGGGGCAGTCAGAGAAGTTGCGTACCCTGAATGGCTCTCCAATGTGGTGATGGTGGCCAAAGCAAATGGGAAGTGGCGCCTCTGCGTAGACTTCAGCGAACTCAACAAGGCATGCCCGAAGGACAGGTACCCGTTGCCCAGGATCGACCTCCTCATCGACGCCACGGCGGGACACGAACTTCTTTCCTTCCTGGACGCTTATTCTGGATACAACCAGATTAGCATGCACCCTCCAGACCAGGAAAAAAACATCCTTCTTCACTCCGAAGGGCACCTACCGCTACCAGCGCCTGGTGAACATGATGTTCCACTCCCAGATCGGGCGAACGATGGAAGTGTATGTCGACGACATGCTAGTGAAGAGCTTGGCTGCAGCAGATCACATCGGTCATCTTCAAGAGACCTTCAGTGTTCTTAGGACCTACAACATGAAGCTGAATCCCGAGAAATGCGCTTTTGGCGTTGGATCAGGAAAGTTCATGGGGTTCATGGTCAATCAGAGGGGAATTGAGGCGAACCCTGACAAAATTAAGGCCATACTGGATATGAGGTCGCCATCATCAACTAAGGAGCTGCAGCGCCTCAATGGGAGAATTGCAGCGCTCAACAGGTTCGTCTCCAAATCTGCAGATAAGTGTTTGCCCTTCTTCAAAATTCTGAGGAAAACTTTTGAATGGGGATCTGAGTAAGGCATACCTCGCCACACCTCCTCTACTCTCACATGCTTCACCTGGGGAAGTGCTGTATTTATACCTCTCTGCTTCTCCCTCAGCAGTAAGCTCTGTCCTCATTTCAGACCATGGTGGGGTACAAAAACCAATCTACTATGTGAGCAGAGCATACAGAGGGGCAGAGGTCAAATACTCTGAATTGAAAAAACTGGCGCTCGCCCTCGTTTCGACTGCGAGGCGTCTACGTCATTACTTCCAGAGCCACACAGTCACTGTCATCACGGATCAACCTCTGAAAAGAGTTTTGGCAAAACCTGATGTTGCTGGAAGATTGGTTAAATGGTCGGTGGAGCTTGGTGAGTTCGACATTCACTATCAACCAAGGCCTGCCATCAAAGCACAGGCTTTGGCAGACTTTGTAGCTGAACTTACATATGCTGAAGAACAAACTGAGGATCTTCCTCTGCTTACACTGGGCGCCCAGCTCCCCCCAACGGGCGCCCAGCTCTCCTCTCCCCCAACGGGCGCCCAGCTCTCCTATGGGCGCCCAGCTATCCTCTCCCCCAACGGGCGCCCAGCCACCTATGGGCGCCCAGCTATCCTCTCCCTCAACGGGCGCCCAGCTCTCCACCTCATCTCTGGGCGCCCAAGCTTCCCCCCCACAGGGCTCGCAGGCCTCTCCATCTGTAAATGAAGAACCTCTCCAAAGTGCCCAAGTACCTCCTGAGAGGCCCGGTGTCTCGCCACTACCAGCCTGGAAACTCTACGTTGATGGCTCAGCAACCACAGAAGGAAGCGGAGCTGGCTTAATCCTAATAAGTCCTGATGGTACACCCATCAAGTATGCAGTGAAGCTCCACTTCATTGCCTCAAACAATGAAGCCGAGTATGAGGCTCTCCTATCTGGTCTGAAATTGGCGATTGAGATGGACGCCAAATCTGTTCTCGCTTACAGCGATTCACAACTGGTGGTGAATCAGGTAAACGGCGAATTCGAAGCAAAGGAGGAAAGAATGCAGGATTACCTCAGCATGGTGAAGGATATAATCAAAAGTTTCCAATATTTTCAGCTCTCTCACATTCCTAGGGGAGAAAATGTTGCCGCCGACGCACTTGCCAGGCTCGCCTCATCATTGGAGGCCTCATCTGCAGCACCGACACTCATCGGGCATCAGTTGGAGAAGAGTAAGTTGGGTGTGGTGATCGGAAACATCAACTGTGCATCAGAAGGCGACGAGCCAAATTGGATGAGCCCCATAAAAGCCTTCCTCCAAGAAGGCACCGAGCCAGATGACCATCTTGAAGCTAGGAGACTGAGGATGAGAGCTTCTAAGTTCACAATCCTACAGGAAGTTCTCTACAAGAGGGGTTACAACCTACCGTTGCTGCGCTGCCTTTCCCCAGAAGAGGCTGACTACGCCCTCAGAGAAATTCATGAGGGGATTTGTGGAAATCACTCGGGAGGACGCTGCCTCGCCCATAAAGCGCTTAGGCAAGGGTACTTTTGGCCAAGCATGTTGAAAGACGCCAAAGACCTCGCCAAGAGGTGTGACAAATGCCAGCGCTTCGCCACTGTGACGCGGCAGCCACCAGAAGAGCTGACCACCATCCTCAGCCCGTGGCCTTTCTCCAAGTGGGGCATCGACATTTTGGGCCCCCTGCCTTTGAGTAGAGGCCAGTGCAAGTTCATAGTGGTCGCCATCGACTACTTTATAAAATGGGCGGAAGCGGAACCCCTAGCGAAGATAACGGACTCCAAGGTGAAGGATTTCGTCTGGAAAGACCTGGTCTGTCGCTTCGGGATACCTAATGCCATTGTCAGCGACAATGGCAAACAATTCGACAACAGGCTCTTCAACTCCTTCTACGCCGACCTTCACATAAAACAACCTCACTCCAGCCCGGCACACCCCCAGGCAAATGGACAAGCAGAGGTGATGGTGAGGACAGTCCTGCGCAACCTCAAGACAAGGCTCGAAAGAGCAAAAGGCCTGTGGGTTGATGAGCTTCCAGGGGTATTATGGGCCTACAGGACAACTCCGCGGACTCCTACAGGAGAAACCCCTTTCTCTCTTGCTTTTGGGACTGAGGCGGTAATTCCTGTCGAGATAGGGGTGCATTCCCTAAGGGTCCACCAATACGACCGTGCAACCAACCAAGAAGGACTCCGCCTCAACCTCGATTTGATAGAGGAGCAAGAGAAATGGCTGTGGTCCGTAATGCGGAGTACAAACGACGCATGGCCAAGTACTACAATTCGAGGGTGAAGCCTCGTTCCTTCCAACCAGGAGACCTAGTCCTCAAGAAGGTGATTCTCGCTACGAAGGACTCTCGGGAAGGAAAGCTCGGACCAAATTGGGAAGGTCCGTATCTCATAATAGAAGTGGTGAGACCAGGCACCTACAGAATCCAGAACTCTGAAGGAAAGGTCTTACCCCATCCATGGAATGCAGAACACTTGAAGAAGTACCACCAGTGAAGAGTTCTAAGGGGGCGAATTAAGGTTTTTTGGTGAATTAGGGTTTTTGTTAAAGGACTTAGGTTTGCACTTTTTATTTCATTTAATGTTGCAAAACAATGGGTGGATAAATAAAATTACTTTTATTACCAAAAGTTGCATAAATCAGGCTTATGCTGCCTTTACAAAAGTCAAGCTACCTACCCATAAAATCCCTATACACTAATCACTTTCATCCCCTTCCTCATCATCCTCCTCTACATCGTCCTCATAATCACCAGAGCTGCTACCACCATCATCAGGCGCCTCCATCGGCACAAAGCTTGATATGTCAATGTCTGGAAAGGCGGCCGAAATCTTCCCTCGAAGCTCCTCGTAGCCATCAATGAAGGCATCCGCAATGCCAATCTGCAGGTCTTTTTTAGCTTGAGAAGCTCTCTCGGACGCTGCCCTCATCTCTGCCTCCACAGCAACTTCTCTGAGCCTCACCTTCTCAAGGGTTCGAGCAAGCCCAGCCTCACTGAGCGAAGCCCTCTCACGGGCCCTCGTAAGCTCGGTCTCTCGGAGCGAAGCCCTCTCACGGGCCTTCATCAGCTCAGCCTCGTTGAGCGAAGCCTTCTCGCAGGTCTTCGAAAACTCATCTTCTACTTCGGCTGCCCTCTTATTGGCTGCTGAAAGCCCGGTCTCAAGCTCGCTTACCCTCTCTCGGGACGCAGCAATATCGGTCGCGGAAATCCTACCAGCGGCTTCTAGAGCAATAATCTTCTCTCGAGCAGTGGAGAGCTCTAGCCGCATAGCCTCCTTCTCCCGTCTCATCTGACCACAAGACTGGGCTCTCGATAACAAGCAGATGGATGCTATGGAAAGCTGAAGAGATAAGAGACGAGAAGTGAGACAGTTGTAAAGAAATGAAGGGGTAACAATCTGGAGAAAAATAAATAATGAACTTCACCTGAGTCAGACCCTCTACAAATGAGCCAATGACCCCCTCGGTGCCCAAGGCGTTAACCTGAGAGACCTCATGCGCCAGCACATATTTCCCTAGCCTATCCCGCATCTCCCACGAACGACCCCGCCTGGGACCGGTCCCGATGGGTGCCCCTGTAGAAGTACCCGGTTGTGGAGGACATAGCCGAGGGACAGGAAGTGTAGCTGAAGAGGAAGGCTGCGAGACAACAGTCTTAGCGGAGGAGATCCCTGCCTGAGGAGGCACCACAGGTAAAACCACTCGAGTAGGAGGCACTCGGGGCTCAGTGCGAGAGGCTGATGGAGAGGTTCCTTGTGAGACATCATCTGTCCTCGCTACCTTCGAAGGAGGGGTACCCCTATCCGAGAAGCGGATCGAAAAGCGGGCTCCAATCATCTCTCTGCTTACCTCCGTGCCTATTAAGAGAAGTATTGGCAAGTGAGACATGGATACAACACGTCAGATAATGTTTAAGATTATAGCCAAAGCAGATTTGACTTACTTTTTCTCTTTGATGACGGTCCTGAAGAAGAGCCCGGAAAAGGTCCACTGGCCTTACTGCTTTCTTTGGGAATAAGAACTCCCAAGTCTTTCTCTGGATGATCCCTCACCGCTTGCAGCTTCGCCTCTTGATCCTTGGAGAGTATGGGAGGATCTGCGGAGAAACGGTGAGCATAGAAGAACAATATATATATAAGTGTGGAGAAATGAGCGGGAAGACGTACCCAGTCTCTTGGCGTCAGCCCATCGCATGGGCACCAAAGCTCGATCTGTCTCAGAGGCCCACTCTCCGCCAATGAAGAAGAAGCGTGATTTCCAACGGTGGCAATTGGAGCGTAGGCCTGTGATCAGCTTGCCACCCCTGGGGCTAAGATAGTACCATCCCCTATTCGGGGCTGGAGACTCGGTTAAGTGATAGGCGGCATGGAACGCTACAGGAGAAGCATCCTCCCTATGTACCTGCCTCCATAATGCAAGAAAGCCAATGAGGACTCTCCACCCATTGGGTACTAACCGTCCCGGCGTCAGTGAGAAATATTGGAGAATACGGCAAACGGCTGAGGACAAAGGGAATTTCAGTCCTGCTTCGAGCATCTCCTCGTAGATGGCGATATCACCAGATGAGCAATCACAAGCTGGCTCGTCCGTTTCGGCCCGACGACACATAACAGTGGGAGGAATGCGATAAAATACTGTCATCTTGAAAATGTCTTCATCAGTGTTAAATACGCTGTAGATAGTACTCACTTTAGATCCATCGTCGTCGACAGCGACTTTCCCTTGATACCTTTTTTGGCGAGGACGCAACTTATCCCGCACGGTCGAGACCAAGGTGATGCCCAAGCTAGAACCAGCCTCGCCGTCAGCCTGGCGGGCGCCTACTCCCAGGGCGCCAACAGGAGCGCCCGCAGCAGCGTGGCAGGAACCCGCGACAGCCCCGTCGCCTGGTCGGGAGGCCCGTCCAGCCCTCAGCGCAGGGGCACCAGCAGCCTGGCGGGCGCCCACCACGAAGGCGTCCTCGCCCACCGAGCTCGTGGCAGCTCCTGTGCCGCCCACGCCCGCTGCCAGGGCGTCGACCCGCGCACCACCGCGCGTCGCAGCACCTGTGCCGCCGTCGCCCGCTGCCAGGCCGCTGCCCTCGTCTCCGCCCAGCGCCACAAGGGCGCCTGCAACCGGGCGGGCGCCCACCGCGGCAGCACCCTCGCCCGCTGCCAGCGCGCCGCCCGCGGTGCCCGCGCCTCCCTCGCAGATGCTGCTCGCCCAGGGGGGGCCCACGACGCCGCCCTCGTCTCCGCCCAGCGCTGCAGGGGCGCCTGCAACCGGGCGGGCGCCCACCGCGGCAGCCCGCTCGCCCGCTGCCAGCGCGCCGCCCGTCGGTGCCCGCGCCTCCCTCGCCGCTGCTGCTCGCCCAGGGGGGCCCCACGACGCCGCCTCGCCCGTCTCCTCCTCCTCGCTCATCTCCTCCTTCTCTCCACGCCCATCGCCCAACGCAGGGTCGCCCTTCTCGCGGGCGACCACCTGGTCCTCGCCCATCGCGGGCGACCGCCCACCAGATCCTCGCCCATTGCCCAGCATCGCAGGGGCGACCACATCCTCCTCACCTATTGCGGGATCGCCGGAAACGCCAACGCCAGTGCCTACCCTGCCGCTTGCCACCATCTTCTTCTCTCCCAGTGGTTTTTTCTGCAGAACCTAGTTTCTTTCTTTTGAAGAAATCATGCTCTAGGGCTTATTTTATAGCCTAAGTTTTCAAAGAAGAGTAACCCAAGCCGGGAGGACTCTCCGAAATATAAATCTACAGGAACAAGCAAGGTTAAAACCGGGAAGAAGAAAATTTGTCAAGAGAGACGAGATTGGAATTTATCAATGCCCCCTTTCAAAAAAAAATTTATTATTTGAGAACGGGGCATTGAAGGGGCAAATGATGAGTCAGACCCAAGATCCGAAGTGAGTCGGGTCTAGTAACCTGATCCAAGCCCAAGTGACTCTTTCCAGGATGATAGGCCGTGCCAAAGAACGCGATCCGTCAGTGAGATCCGGGTTTTGTTAAACGAAGCCTCGTCACCTCAGGCTCCAAGTCATCGCGACGAAGTCCTCCCCTCACCTGCATCTACCAAGTCTCACGGAGAAGATCTCACCTGCCTCCCACCTGACTCGTTCCTCGAGGACACGACTGAGGCTCCAAAGAGACGTTGAACTGATCGCATCCCCAACTGATTGGGAAAGGTTATAAATAGAGCCCTCTCATCACTTTCTCATACCTGTAGCTCTCTACATTAATCAAACATCACCATTTTGAAGTGGACGTAGGTCACGCTTGACCGAACCACTATAAATCTCTCATCTCTCTTCATTTACTGCACAGCATTAATTATCTGACCGGTGGTGTCCGAATTTACCTTTTTTGGCATCATCAACCATGACTGTCAATGGCCGTCGTTTTTCGCATTCTTCTTGTTTTTATAGGTAGAAGTAGAACTCACATTGAGTCCATGTATGCCGGTTTAAACCACCAACCTGGACCGGCCAGACTTTTTACCGACCGATAAACTTATCACAAACACAACCTAAGATTCCAAGATTCAAGTTGTGTGCAAATCTCTTTTTTTTTTTTTTTTAATACCCAATTTGGGAAACTGGGACCACAGAGTAGCTCTTGGGTGAGGGAAGGTGTCTGAATAGCTAGGCCGTTCTTGTAAAAAATATCGCCTCTAACCACTGGGGTAAAAGGCCGTTCTTGTGTGCAAACCGTGGATTAGAACTCAGTCAATACGTAAAGGTCTCTGCTATGACTTATGCTAATTTTGGTTTAGTCATAAACCTAAAATGTCTTGAGACTTTATTATCGCCACCTTCATATTCCAACTTGTTATTGGGAAAGTCCACATGGCCCTAGGCTTGTGCCCGGGCCGTGGCACGGTCCCCGGGGGGACCGTTGGATCCCAGCTAACGTTGGGATCCAACGGTCCCCCCGGGGACAGTGCCACGGCCCGGGCACAAGCCTCGGGCCATGTAGCATGGTTGCTTGTTATTTTATTTACTTCTGAAATGAAAAATAAAAAAGAAGTAATTTCAAAATGAGAACTTGTTATTCTTTGCTTGTAACTATTTCTTTAAAAAAAATTCTCTCAATAAAAAGGGCACAATAGCAATAGGGGTGCTCATTGGAGAGGCAAGCCTTGATTTTGTTAATATTTTTGGGCCTGTGGGCTTTGGGGCCTAACTTTCTAAACCCCTCCTCCCCCAATAACAAAAATGGGCTGCGCTTCGACAAGCTTCAGCCCATGAGCACCCTTTTTAAGTCAAAAAGAAACTAATACATCAGTAATTAAATTACCATATTCGTGCCACCACTGCCACCCCTAATCATTGACTCATTTGTTTATTAAGCATGATTGGTTTGACCCAGTGCCAGATACATGTGTCAAAACTTTTTTATCCTTGAGTTGCTAGTTGCTACTGCCTAATGTGTTTGTTGAGGTCGGTCTCATTCTAACCTATGGTTGAGCCATTGGTCAATCTCTTTAGGACATATTAAAACGTTTGATGAAAGAAAATCCATCTGTGCAAGGTCATGTTCAACATGTTCTTGACCATTATAGAACTTATCAAACTTTCATCAAGCAGTTCAACTCCTGTACTGTTTTTCATAACATTGATCTTTTATGAAAGCATAGGAAGACCAAAACGGCCTTCGATAGTGGATATACTAATTTTGGTGTTAATGAAATCACAACAATGCAGAAGCTTGAGGGCCTGTTTGCTTAATTCAAAGTGCCCAGGATTTCTTAGCAAATGAATTTTCTATCCAAAGAGCAGAAGTGGATGCCTAGCACAGACTATCAAAATATCACCCCTTTGATGAGAAATGATTGCCCACTTCTTAGTCACTGTATGCATGTAAATCCTTGAGCCAGTTTGGATGCAGAAAAAAGGAAGGAAAAAATTCCTCTAATGAATTATATTTGCCCTGTTTGGATCTGCTTTTAAGGAGGGAAGTAACTCTCTTCTTAGATAACTCTGTTTTTTTATAAAAAAAAAAAAAAAAGGAGAAAAGATTCTCTTTTAAGGGCACAGAGAACATCTTTTTCTCTAATGAAAATAAGTTTTACATATGTAAATGTTATTTATACAAATGATACATGTATGAAATACATTACCATGAGTCAAATGAGTACATCCAATAGTTTTAGATGTGTTTGGATTTTTTGGACTTTTTCATATATTTCTCAAAATCAACGAAGATTTAAGATATGAAAGTCTTGATGCTTATCTTTAATACAAGAATATTCATCAATTCAGATCATGAAATTAGGGCCCACAGAAGTACAAGAAATGAGATCTATAGCTTGTGATTTTTCGGACTCAAAATCTATGAAAATTTAGTATAATAAACTTAGGTCTTAGGTTTATTAGTTTAATTAAAAAATTAATAGCTTGAATAGCTAATATGAAGCCCATAGGAATGAAAAAAAAAAAACCCGCTCCCAAGAATCCCACCCAGGGATCGATCTATGGGTGGGTACGTTTCTTTACTCTCCCCTGGCCACTGGGCCAACTTGGCCCAAAAAAATAGAAGTGGTGATGGTATCTAATCCTGTGACAAATTGCATAACCAAATGCAATCACCCCTTGATTATGTGAAGCATGTGCCCTTTTGCATGTGGGAGATGTTAAAAGTGTTCCTATATATTTACATGTGAAAATGGCGTTATTTACGGACCATTTTTACATCTGGTTCATAAATGAAGGCATATGAACATGATGGCAGAAACTATTACGCACATGAATCATTTACATATGTTAATGGGTGGCCAATAGTTAAAATCAGTCTAGAGCCATCCCATTCGAAGTTATGATGCAGCCCCGAAAATACTTTCTATTGGATGGACTGAAACAGTGGCATCTATGACCAAAACAATGGGCTCTACTTCACAGAATAAAATTCCTGCCTTTTCCTAACTGCAGGGATGTTAAGGAAAATGAAGAACATTGAGTCGCTTTTTCAACATGCTGACCACATTGACATAATCTAGACGTCTATGTTGTGACTCAATTGAACATTGACCGTTGTGGAAAGTGATCACTGATAATTAGGTCTGGAGTATCAATCTGTCTGCAGCTGATGCCACTACTGCTCCAGCTGCACTGCTGCCACAAAATAGAATACACCATTTAGAAAAACTACACAATACCATTACTGTGAAAAGTTGGGAAGATGCAACCATTTTTAGTCTCTCAGAAGTATTAACTAATTCAAGTGTTCCCTCCGACATTGCCCAACATGAATATTGCTTTTTCGCTATGGATCCTTTAAAACAGATCAATTGGCCAAAACCCAGTAATATATCTATAAGATTGGCTCACATGATTACACCAAATGCAAAGATGTTCTCTAGTCATTTTCCCAAGGACTTGCAAAAGTGCAGGTCCCTTCTCTTAAGTTCCCCATGTATTGAGATCTGATACTTCATCTTTTTGAATGCCTTTTGCCTGCTTTAACTGGCAGACATCGACTTTAATTACCAGTTCTTTTATTCAGGGAACAAATCGCCAGAGATCAACAGCAATATCAACTTCTTTCTTCTTATGAAACTTGTACATCTGAGGAACATCAAACCGAAGCTGAAAAGGAACAAAAACGAATTGTGGTAAGATATCACTAGCATGTGTATATGCATCACTGAACCAAGACACAGCCCAAAGCACATACACAAAGTATGTGCACACTGATAAATAAAAATCTAGTTGCCAGGTATATTTTGCCAAAAGAAATAATTATGACAGTCTGTGTTTCTCACGACGGTATATAACTCTTCTTTCCAGAAAATAAGGCGAAGTTGAGAGGACTATGTCATCCAAACTAGATGTGAGTGTTTTAATCTCCAGAAAAATAAGGGATCTGAAACTACTAAATAATGATTACCTAGTGCCGAAAGTGGCTATACACATACCTCACATAAAACATCAGCACTTTTAGCATTAAAATCGCGTAAGGCTGTTCTTTTCACATGCTGCGATAACAAAGATTTAAGGGAAAAAGAAAATCAGAGACACGTGAAATACGAAGCAAATAGCATATGAATCATGAAAAATTGCTTGATAAATTTCATTGTAGCAGTCAGCTACTCCAACTAGACCAATTCTTTTTCAGTCCAGTTACATGGGCCAAGGGATAGTCAGTTTTAAAAATATTTGAACATCCTCGATCCAGCATTCAGAGGAGGAAAAAAAAACATTATTAAAGCATAGGCTGCATGACAGAAA
This sequence comes from Litsea cubeba, assembly GCA_012931725.1. Taxonomy (NCBI): domain Eukaryota; kingdom Viridiplantae; phylum Streptophyta; class Magnoliopsida; order Laurales; family Lauraceae; genus Litsea; species Litsea cubeba. The sequence continues at coordinate 114,211,075 of CM022944.1, forward strand.
AGTCAGATTGAAACTGTGTAGTTGGAATTGGGTACAGTTGCTTGATGTCACTTTGCTTCTATCAAATTTGACAAGATTTTAGATAATCTTCAAACTATAGTGGGCCCAATTTGATCAACTGCAAAACATAAGGAATAGCTTTATTCATGGTTTACATACAAAGCTACACTCCAAATATGATGCATGTGTTCTTGATTAAGGGAAAAGAATTTGCACCTATAGTTTCCATGTGTACACCTAACACCATGAGCATTCCCGGGCACTTACACCTTTAGCTAACTTGTATGCATGAGGCAGGACCCTATAAATTCCCCAGTACAAGTCTCTTGATTTTCTAAGCCTTCCATGGCAGCTTAACTTCCATTAGAAATAATAAAAAAAAATCATTTAATAACTGATTAAACCTGTGTCTCAAAGATGTATCAATTGAATAGAACCTATGAATGTCTCCAAAATACAGACGCAAAACAAAAAATATAAATTTGGAACTACGTTTATATTTCTAACGAAACCAGAAAGATAAAAGATAGGGAGATGGTGACACAGTAGCTACAGAAATAAATCTAGAGAACTGTAAAATGACAGCTGATGCTTGTGTTTGTGTATGCACGATATGAATACAGATACACAGAAACACTGGACAACATTTTTTTCCCCTCCTTTTGATCAGTAAAAATTTGACAACATACATACAGATAAGGCATTGAAACATGTGTACTGATTACTGTTCATATTTTAAATATTACTGCTGATTCAGAGATCTATTAGTTCTAAATCTTTTGAAAAAGAGACGAAATGAAGAAGATATTGTCGCCTTATCAGGTGAAAGCTGAAACCATACATGTTTTAATTGTTAGATAGCTTTAAAAAAAAATTTAAAAATATGGCTTACAAGACCTATAAACTAAAAAAATATGGCTTACATCTCTTGTAGAGGTCTTGTGCAATGAATATACAGCTTGAGAGGCAACCTGCAATGGCAATTTGAGGGATATGCATTACTTGAACGTAAAATAAAAAGGGCAGAAGCATAAGTTTAAACATAAGACAATTAAATGGTCAGCACCTTCAAAGCTGCGAAGAGAAAATCCATGTCAGAACCTTTTTTTCGAGTCCCAAATGGAGGATTCATAACAACAGTGTCAACCATTTTGCCTACATCAATAAGATACATTGGATACAGAAACAATTCAAACTTGACATTAACTTAAGTGGAAAATGTAGTTGCACACTTAATAACAAATTATTTAATATTTTCTTCAAATAATTGAGCAACGCACAATAGTGTAATTAATGAATTACTAAACTAAAAGGAGTTTGTGTACACAATGTGACTGGGACAAGTAAGTGCCTTATCAAGTTCAATGATAAGAAATGACAATAAAACTCAAAAGCTTAGATAAATACCAATTGCTATGAGGCAAAACTTAATAGAGGCATATGATTAGAATTATAAGGACACATCAGTTCTAGATATGAAAATGGGTTGAGTTCAGTCGGGTCCCCGAACACTTTTTAAAAAAGACAAAAACACCATCCATAGTGGAACTGGTACAAGAGAAATGAACCAGCCACACACTACATGATAGAGGCACTTAAATTACAAGATCTATCTACCCTTTGCTTAACTAAACAATCTGCCATCCCATTTGCAGAACTACTAATGTGTTTAAATGTGACCTGCAAGTCAGAAATTAGATGACTAATTTTGATTGGGTTTTGATTGGAGAGAAATTGCATTTTCCATGGCCCCTCAATGATTTCACCCAAGAAATAGCGTTAGCCGAAGCACAATCCACAATAAGATAATGATGAATTGAGAAATGAAAAATACAAAGAGCTTCTAAGATTGCCAGAACTTTCGCTTCATTAGAGTCTTTGATCCCCACATGTTAAGGGAACATAAACAAAACTTCCCCCTTATGATTTCACCTAGACAAACCTAGTTTTCCTTTTGCCGCTCCATCAACGTCGAATTTTAAGACTCCACATGGTGGAGACCACCAAGATACTATCATTTCTTCTTTAAAGAACCTGTCTTCAAACAAGCTCCTCAATTTTGCATGATGTCATCTATCTTAATTCCTGAAAATTATTTTGAAGCACAAGCCCATTTAGCGATCCTCAATAGCACAGCTGAAGTTAGATCCTCCCAAGACAATTCTTTCCTGTTGAAGATTCTATCATTCCTCTCTTTCAACCCAAACACAAACTATTGATGAGGACTCGCACCCATACCCAACCCCGAATGCAAATTAAAGACTCGGACCCAGACTCAGACTCGGACTCAAATAAAGAGATTGGACCCAGGATCAAAACAAGGCCCTTATATACTTAAATATAAATGATACAGAATATATAAAGCTGTGGCATTTGGTATTCATGACATTCATTTGAAATCCATGGACCCAACCTCAACCCTAATTGGTCCATCCAGTGGAACTGAACCAGACTCAAATTAAAAATGGGTCTAAATATTGGACCATACTCTTTTTTCTCAATGCAAGTTCTTCAGGTACTATGGTATTCAGGGACGAAGGACTGAGTTCACCAACATATAATTGATTCTTAGCCCATCAATGAGTAGCTAAGTGACAAAACAACACTTTCTTAGTGTCTTCTTTTCTTTGGGATGTCCACAGACATTTTACTGGTGCAGCTGTGTATTCATCACACATTTTACAGGTCATCATCCATTTGTGTGCACTTTTGGGATTCGAGTCTAGCAACAAAATTGGAGGTATATAACCCATTTGACTATTTGTGATATGCTACATCATATTAAAAAATTAGAAAATATTTAGCAGGAAAGTCAGGATAATAAAATAGAATAGAAAATAAGAAGTAAAGATTTTTTTTTTTTTTTGGCATTTCAGGTTTTATGGTTTTTAAATTAGTTTGTATTGAGTTTGAATTAGAGGTTAGAAATTTATAAAGGCATTTATCTAATAGATACTCAGATTGTCTTGTCGAAAGTCATTATTCTTTCTGAGTATTCCTCTTTTCAAATAAGCCCAAAATTAGGGGGGGTCAGTTGCTCCCTTGTTTTGCTCAATCAGCAATCAATTTATAATTCTAAATCCTTCTCCATGTGAACTTACTTGTCATAAATGGTTTTCATCAAGATTAGGGTAATCAAAGTTTGGACTCTTTAGCCAAGGCTGCATGAGTCTTCTTCTTTTGTTTATCTGCTTCAATATTTCTTGAATGAACTAAAATAATGGTATCAGAACCAAATTAATAGGAGCAGCATATTGGGTAAAATTCATGGAACATGAATATACGGCCATCATATACAAAATAATCTCCGGGGAGAAAACATGAGAATTAATACAAGGTCTTTGTAGATAATAATTACATTTCTCTTAATACTAATCAAAAACAAGAAATAGATCAAATGTACCTCTCCATTTTAAATTCTTGATGTCACACCAAATAAGATTTATGTCCAACTGCCAAGGAAATTCACCAAGAAGCACATGAAGAAAAAAAAAAAAAAGAACACAGGTTAACGAAGTGTCCCTATCATACAAAATGTGTCGCATATTATTATTTTAAAACCTACAGTCTGAGGAATTGGTTGACTCTGGATATATATATAAAAGCACAAAATTATAACGATAACCAACATCAACATCTATCATCGTATATTTTACCCATTTTTAAGATACTAACTACTCTATCAACATTTATTCAAGAATATCAATAGGAAAGCTTATCAGTAATAATAACTATGTAGTGTCACTGTGTCAGTCCAACAAAGTAATATAAATTTAAGTTATAATGAAAAGAAGAATCATGCATATGAAATGAGGATACCTCAAGATCCGAAGCATTTAATGAAGCAGTTTCAAGAGATTGAGAATCAATGTCAATGCCAACCACATATCTGTTCACTTTGTGAAAGTAGGTTATTACAAGTTCATAGTCCATAGCCTCAAACAAGAAAATAATCAACATTTAACCAAAAAAAATATAAACAACAAAGAAAATGTGTTTAAATAATAGTGAGATTTTATTAAATGAGTAGCAATAGGATGAAGGAGAATAAGACTTTCAGAGAAGAAAGCATAAGTCACAACCCAATAAGAGTGAAGAACAACTCACTCTGCACCCAAAAGAGCGCTTGCCACACCTAATGTACCACAACCACAACCAAAATCTGCCACTACCTTGCCACTTATATCTCCAAACGAATTTTCAGCCTGATACATCATGAAAACAAGAGCATAATCAAAAATCATATTTGATACAATTTCAGAACCAATTCTATCATAACCAACTTGATTTTTGTACGTTATCATCAAAAAGATTTTCAGAATCACATTGATAGCTTATCAAGTTTAGGAAACACTTAACAAATTTGAACTGCAAGAAAGCAAGAACAATGTGGAGTGTACAGAAAGTAGGTGCAAGTTTTTAGGTGGACTTGCCCAAGTAGGTGCAAGCTTTAGGTGGCATTTGGGAAGTCCACTTTTTGCCTCTTCTTCTCTTAAAACTGATTCAAAACGCATCTAGAGTCTAGACATTTTGGCAACCATTTTTTCCTAACTCTGTTTCAAACCTCTTAGAGAGGTAATATGCATGAAATTGAAATTAAAGGCATATCTCTTCAAATCACCTTGAGAGAAAGAGGATATACCGAAAGATAGATACCGTGTATAACAGACGAGATGCAATGTGCGGTCCAGTTGGATATTGTTCTAGATCCACCTGCAGCAACAACAATGCTTTCACATTATTTATTGAACTCTCTCTCTCTCTCTCTCTCTCTCTCTCTCTCTCTCTCTCTCTCTCTCTCTCTCTCTCTCTCTCTCTCTCTCTCTCTCTCTCTCTCTCTCTCTAAATATATATATAAAGATTAGAAAGATTGATTAAATGAATACTTTTTAAGCTACATGAATAAATAAGTATTTCAAAAAAGTCCTCAAATACAATTCTTTCAGTACATATTCAGCAGCACATTGACAAAGCAGAAAGAGGTATTCAGATCCAAAATCGCAATGAAAGCTAGAGTGCTAGACTGCACGCCTCTGCTCCAGATCAGCTGCGTCCATGTCTACATCACCTTCAATTACATCTGCATGTTCAATTTTTCTTTCATCTAACAGAATCCCATGCTTCTTAGACTGCAACTAATTCTCTATTGGATCCTCGTTGCCGTCCGTGCTCCACTACGAGTGCATATATTTTTGTAGCATTGGTATTATTATTTAAGTATATTTTTCACTTAATGAAATAAAAAAAAAAAGTCTGCAACATACCTTCAAATCTTAGGATATGAAATGAAATGAACTATTCATACTACTTGACTGGTATTGATGATGTGGAGTGCATTGCAATAGGTTTGAGTTTATTCCTTTGATTGTGTTAAGACTTGTCATCATATTTAGCATATGATCCAAAATTAATGTTTGTTGGAAACCAATTATTCTGCTGCATATATCAGTATACATGATGATAGAAAAAATAAAGAGCAATTATTAGAATCCACAACTGACTGACAGGCAATCTGGGAATATTCCATCTGCTTTGCCAAAAATATTGAATCAGCAAAACAGATTCCCACTTCCAAGATAGAATTATTTATATTTGAAACAGAAAAAAAAATATATAACAAGACCTTTGGATTAGAGAACTGCTGGAGATTGCCGAGATAGCTTTCTAATTGCTTGAGCTTCATCATCAAATTAGAGGATTTGAATGGGAATGGGAATGGGAATGGAAAAGAGAATAGAATCGGACGGAATCTTAAATAGTAGAAATAGATGAGTAGAAGAAGAACCCTAGCTTTTATCTGGAATGGGGATATACTGGAACTGGAACTGCAACTAGCTTTTTCTCAAAGTCCAAGCGAGTCTTGGTTGGGGAATTGGACTGATGTAAATGGAGGCCCACAATCACGCTATTGATCGGGTCTGGGTCCATGTCCCATTTTTAGCCCAATTGTTAATTGAATCTGGGTCCGGTCAGTTTGAGCCTAGAGCCACATACTAGTAGATTTTTTTCTTTTTCTGTTTTTTAGGGGTAAAGACATACTAGTAGATTTGAATATATGAGACAAATGTACTAAAGCTTACAGTGATTTGTGATCGACGCATATAAATAAATAAATAAATAAAATGAGAAAACAGCGATGTGTCATGGACTCAATGAAATTGAACACAATTGCCCGTGGGGCACTTGTGCAACCCAAGTGTTCACACAAGTCAACCTAACTCGATCAAGCCTTACAAGTACACATGAGAGATAAGATGGCAAAGAAAGCATTTTGGAGAAGAAGAGTTCATCACTCAATTCTTAATGATGATTACAGATGAGGAAGGTCACCCCTATTTATAGTTGAGGCATTGCCCAATAAGTGGTTAGAAATGTATACACATGTCAGCATTCTTGTGGGTAAAAATTATTCTAGACTTCTTTACCCTAATCTATCCAATTCACCATTCTACAAGTTTCTACACTAGACTTTCCAAGTCTCTACAATAGGCTTTTAGACTTTTCAAGCTCTACAAAAGTCTTGGTCATTTTAGAAGATCCTAACGAGCCAGGCCAATCGATAATGGGCCTTGAACTCAGATCTTGGGCCCATTTTGACCGATTAAGAAAGTATGTGACAATCTCCCCCACTTATTCCCTCGACGCCCCTAACGAGTACTCTTCATGGAAACGCCGGATGTGCTCCGCAAACTGCCAAAGTTCATCAACTGACTCCCACGATGCTTCTCGTTCAGGGAGGCTCTTCCATTTAACTAGATACTCTTTTAATACTAGACCTCCTTCTTGGTGCACTTCGCGTTTTGCCAATATCGACTCAACCTCTTTATCACCTGTCTCCATGATGATGGCTGGTGTGACGCCCCGGAGTCCCACATCGACTATAGAGAGGAAAGTAAATAGGATTATATGTAAACCTTACACCCTTACCTTGCATGAGGCCTTTTGATGGGTTGAGGCCCATCAGAAATAAAACCGTGAGCCCAGTGGGCCAAAGCGGACAATATCATGCATGCGTGTAGGGTGGGGCGTTACAGATGGTATCAGAGCCGACTCTCGACTAGCTCGAGTGTGGGTCCCGTGCCGTGGTCTGGTGCAAGTGGGCGGGTTTCCATGTGGGCGGGCCAAGAGAGCTGGCAGGCTACTGCACAGGGACGTGCCCCCTTAAAGGGGGTGGAATGTGACGTCCCGGAGTCCCACATCGACTATATAGAGGAAAGTAAATGGGATTATATGTAAACCTTACACCCTTACCTTGCATGAGGCCTTTTGATGGGTTGAGGCCCATCAGAAACAAAACCATGAGGCCAGTGGGCAAAAGCGGACAATATCATGCATGCGTGTAGGGTGGGGCATTACAACTGGTGTACGGTGCGAGATGCATCGAGATGGGTCTTCCATATCTTCAGAATAAGGTTTCAAGTGACTCACATGGAAGACAATATGGATATTCAGCCAAACAGATAGGTGAAGTCACTACAACAAATGGGATTTTTAGCGACGAAAATATTTGTAACGCAACCCAAAGTGTTGCAAAAAATAATTTTTTTGCAACATAAAACTAGACCCGTCGCAACAAGTTAACTATTTGCGACACAAGACTCCATGCGTCGCAAATAGATACTTTCAGCAATGAATATAGTGCGTCGCAAATAAATGCGTCAAAAAAACATTGGCGCCAAATGGCGGTAAAATTACTCGCAACGCTAGATACACATTTGCGACATAATTACATGTCGTAAATAAGGGTCTCTATTTGCGACGCACTCCCCGCGTCGCAAATAGTTTTTAGTCTGAAATATGTTTTAGAAAAGTTAAGGTTATTTGCGACAGTTTGTTTTTTGCGTCGCATATAATATCTTAGTCGCGACGCTAATGTCTTTGTGTCGCAGATAATTATTATTAGCGACGTCCATCATATGGTGTCATAAAAATTTCAAGTTGAAAAAAGTCACTAATTTCTTCCCTCCACCACCAATATGAAAAAAAAATTATACATTTATTTGGGACGCAATTTTGACGTCACAAATAATATTTAGTTGCGACAGTATACTTAGTGCGTCGCAGATAATGAGTTTTTTTGTGACGTGGATTTAAATGCGTCGTAGATAATTTTTTTATTAGCGACATTATTTTATAGCGTTGCAAATTCACTACAACAAATGGGATTTTCAGCGACGAAATAGTTGCGACGCACCCCAAAGTATCGCAAAAATTGTATTTTTTTGCAACATAAAACTGGACCCGTCGCAACAAGTTTAGTATTTGCGACACAAGACTCCATGCGTCGCAAATAGATACTTTCAGCAATGAATATAGTGCGTCGCAAATAAATGCGTCAAAAAATCATTGGCGCCAAAATGGCGGTAAAATTATTCGCAACGCTAGATACACATTTGTGACACAATCATCTGTCGTAAATAAGTGTCTATTTGCGATGCAATCCCCGTGTCGCAAATAATTTTTAGTCCGAGCTGTGTCGTAGACAGGTTAAGGTTTTTTTGCAACAGTTTCCCCTTTTGCGTCGCACATAATATTTTACTCGCGACGCTGATGTCTTTGCGTCGCAGATAATTATTATTAGCGACCTCCATCATATGGTGTCATAAAAATTTTAAGCTAAAAAAATAACTAATTTCTTCCCTCCGCCACCATTATGGAAAAAAAATTATACATTTATTTAGGAGTAATTTTAACGTCGCAAATAATATTTAGTTGCAACAGTATATCTGCTGCGTTGCAGATAATGAACTTTTTTGCGACGTGAATTTAAATACGTCATAGATAATAGTTTTATTATCGACGTTATTTTATAGCGTTGCAACTACGGATCAAAAAAATTTAGCGCTAAAATATCCCACATTAGTTCCATCTCCCGCGTTTTCTTTCTTTTTTTTAATCGATCACCGCCTTTTGTTCACAGTGTTTTATAAAGGAACTCTCTATCCCTCCTCTCTGCGATTAATCTGTCTCTCTGCCCTAAATCCAAACATCCAAGATCTCGGCTACGATCCTCTACAAGACGATAGGGAAATCCGTCCCAATTAATCAAGGACCAACTTCCCCATTACAAGCCGTTTGTTTTCTCTGTTCCTCCGCCTGATACAGTCTTGGGTCGCTGCTTCTTCGATGCATGGAATGGAGAAGATGAAGAGTTAAAGGTTTCTCTCTGTGCTTCACTCTCTGTCTATCTCTCTGCCCTAAATCCAAACCAGAACCCTAAATCCAAACCAGAACCAAGATCCCGTTGACGATCCTCTTCAAGACAATAGAGAAATCTGTCCCAGTCTCCTCCAAGGTATATATATACATTCCTTCTAAATCTCTAGGGTTTTATTTCCCATACATCCAAATGTGTATTAACTTTCGATTTCATTCTACGTACTATGTGCGCCTTTCTTCTTTAAGTCTTCTTCACCATCGTTTCTGGTTTTCGGACTAGCGGTTGCTACTTGTGGATTGTTTGATTTAGGAATGGGTTTTAGGTTTTGAAGTAGCTTATCGTTTCTTGATTTTATGATGTTTTCCAATTAAAACAAGATTTTTTTTGTTAGATTTCATGAAGGAGCTTTGATTGGAGAGATCCGATGAGTAATGCTGTTAATATGGTTTTATCTTGATCTAGTTTGATTTGCCTCAGAGTATTCGATGTTTGCTTGCTTTTGTAACAAGATATTGTTCCGTCTTTTGGATTTTTTGTTGTTTGTGGATTTTGAGTTGTGTTGGAATTAGAAGAATTGAAGTAGGGCTCGCAGTTTAAGTCTGTTCACATCTGATAGTCTTACTGGTTTAAGAAGAAATTATTCTGCTAAATCTTCTAAGCATCTGTTTAATAAACCATCAAAGCATTTCAGTTAGAATCCAAGAGCAATTTGTTTATGCTTTTTTATTATTAGTTTCCAATCCAAGTGAAATGATTTCATGCTTTACATTCAAATTGGAGATAAGGCTGGATAGTCCATGGTCTGAATTGCTCATCTGTTGGGTCTCACTTTGGATAGAAACACTGCACAGATCATCCTGATCTGATGCATAGTTACCTAGTCTAGCATCCAAGTGCAAACTATTTCTTCTCAAATAGTTCATCATTCATCTAGTTTGTTATTTTGATTCTAGTAGTTCAATTCATTTGGAAATACATTATTTAAATTGGGGGTAATGAGAACCTAAAATGCTAATATTATACCAATGAATGCATAGAATTGTAGCTATGAACTATGCAAAATTAAATCAAACTACATTGAACTGCAGAACCAAATATGTTTGCCAGAGTTCCAATAAACTGGAACTACAAATTGGCGAACTAGAAAACCAACTACACGAGCATATGCCATGAATTAGCAAAGTATGACAGAAAATAACATTGAATTGCGAAACAGGATGGAGAAACAGAATTCATTCCAGACAGTAGTATGTGATTATCAAATTCACTTCAATTTCCTACTTTTGCCCATAAGAATTCCCATCAGATCCAAAACCAAACAAAAAGCAGTTATTTCTTACCCAAGAACATAATAAGAAATCATTCAATTAACTAACTTCCTGAAGATCCAGAAGATGAGGTTCCTTGTTCATCATGTATGCCCAAGAATTCCAGAGCCTTGCTCCCTAAATCCACTGCTGTAACTATAAAAACACAAAACCAGAAAGAAAAATAGAAAATTCAATGCCCCAGATGAAGAAAACCAAAAACAAATTACAAAGTTGAGATTCTTTTTTTTTTCCTCATCCTCAGTGAATAACAATATACCTTGATAAGATGAAGTTTTAAGAAGCCTTTTAATCAGTTTCCTGTCTATAAGGCTGTCATCAACAACTAGAACATGGAATTGGTTTTCAGCAGGTATAGCCATTGCTGATTGCTTGAAGAAGATAAGAAGAAAAAACAAGGAGGAGAGAACCCAAAGGAAAAACCCCCACCAAAATCCCCCTCCATAGAAAGCAAGATCTGACCAGATTTCATCAGAATCTGTAAAATTTCCAAATGAGATTATCTAAATTAGATGACAAGTAAGGGAACCTTTTGTTTCTTTTAAGCTTTTTTCCTTGATATTGATATCTTGAGATGCAAATTTACTTTTTTAACCTTGCTGAGGGTAAGAACAAGGTGTGGGGTGTGAGACAGGGCAAATGGTGATGTGAGGTGGGCTTGTGACTTTATTACATGTGTTGTTGTTGAAGGCAAGAGGTGGGTCCCATTGAAATCTCAAATCTCAACTTACAATTGAATGGAAAATGTTGGTTTTGATTAATTTTTAATCATCACAAAAAGAGGAATCATCACAAATACATCGGCATGATAGTGGTGTTTCCTCCTGTGACAATGGGGAGGCACCCCAATTCATTGTCAATGGTCTCTCCTCATCTGTCCTTCATATACAAAAACACCTATTCTGTTCTGTTGCAATAAACCACCTTCATGGAAACTAGCTAATTAAGGAAAAATTATTTTGTCCTGAAACACTTGCTGGGACACTACTTACTTATATTTGGCTTTCTGGACATAATTTCATGGAAAATATGATTCCACTTGTGATGCATGAAAAACTAATGCATATTAAGAGAATATGGAAGGTTCATGTTCTTGATTGTGCATAAGGGTGAGTTCGTCCCCAAGGTATAGAATTATTTTTTAAATCAGTAAGAATTGCCAACTAGTTGAATCTGGAAATGCATTCCTGGAAAATTCATTTTCTAGATGCATTTTCCTGATAACCTAGTTAGGCCAAATGATGAACTAATGTCTTCAAAGAGTTAAAACTCTGAATGTCATCAAGGAATGAATGAGCTTTGAAATTTATTGTTCCATGAAAATTCCTTTCCTTTCCTTTCATTTCTGGATGCATTTTCCAATAGGGTCTCATGATGAGCTTAGGTGATGGTGTGCTTTTAAAGTAGTGTTATATAGCCTCCAGTGGATTTGTGCTATGAATTTTATTTTACTTTTTCCCTTTTTGGTGCCATATGTTGACCCCACCCATGTCCTGATGATTTCAACCAAAGGTTAACCCATCAAGGCTAGGGTGCAGAATGGTGGATTTGTGCTGCTTGATGATCAAATAACCCTGCTCTGACTTTGGATTTTGTTGGATTTGGGTTTCAGGTCTGTTGGGTAAGATCGACGTCTGAGGTCTATCCAGCCCAGATCTGATCAGTTTAGAGCCCTATATATTGTTCTAGTTCAGATGCATCAAAGACTGTATAAAATCTCTTATTATAATCTGTTTATTACCTCGGCTGCTATCACTGGTAAAAATGGAAAATGCTGTGCTATTTTCAACCCAAATCTGTACACATATACTAGTGGTGGGTCTCTTTAGTGTATATACTAGTGGTGGGTCTGTTAATCTGATGTGGGAAACAAATGGGCATTTCTTAAAATCAAAACTGCCAAAAAAAAAAAAAACACAATTCATGGGTCACCTCTCTATTGGCCTTTGCCAGAGTTGGGCTTACCATCATATGAATATCACTTGCGGAGAGGAAAGAAACTTGTATGCATTTTCTTCAAATATGAACTTGACTGGAAGCAGCTTAACTCGGCCTTTAAAGATTTTTATGCTGGGCATAAATCATAGGGCTTCATCCAAAATAAATAAGCCCTTGAAAAAGTCCCATAATCTTGAACTTGCCTCAGTTATCCGGCTTGGTAAATTAATAACATATATATTTCTAATCAATACATAATCCTCATATTTGTTCTTCTTGTGGTAGGGAGTTAAATATGGATAAAAGTTGGATGCAGCTTCCGGGTAGACATTAACCTGCTTACATGAAAGGAGTTAAAGACTTTATTGAGCATGCACGTGATTATGCGGATAAAGGCAATAGGATAAAATGTCCATGTAACAAGTGCAACAATAGATATTTCAAACCCATCAATATGGCTAAAGCACATTTGGAGGAAAATGGAATGGATAAGACTTATACCCGGTGGGTGTTTCATGGCGAAGATTTTGAGAAGATGAGTGACGATGAAGACGAAGATGTTGATGGTGGTATAGAGCAACGTTGTGATGGGTTGCAGGAAATGTTAGCAGACGTATGTGCGGGAAGGCATGAGATGAATATTAATGTGGAAAATATACCACAAGGGGAAGCATCTAGTAGTCATGGTCCTAGTGTAGCAGATGAGGATCCACAACCATTTGAAGCGATGTCAAATGACTTGGATCCACAACCGTTTGATGCGATGTTAAATGATTTGCATCTTCCACTATATCCAGAGTGTAAGAACTTTTCAAAATTGGAATTCCTTGTGAAGTTGATGCATGTAAAAATAATCAACCATTGGAGTAACAAATCATTTGATATGAATCTTCAATTGATTAAAGCGGCATTGCCTACTGGTGAGACGCTTCCCAAGTCATATTACGAGGCTAAGAAGTACATGCGGGATCTGGGTCTTGGCTACGTTCCTATACATGCATGCAAATATGATTGTGCACTCTTTTGGAGGGAGCACGAACTTAAAACAAATTGTCCAGAATGTGGTGAGCCGAGGTATAAACTTATTGAAGGTAAGGGTAAGAAGATTCCTCAAAAAGTTTTACGGTATTTTCCGCTGAAGCCTAGACTGCAGAGGTTGTTTATATCAAGAAAGACGGCTGAAGATATGAGATGGCACAAGGAAAAGCGAGTTGGGGAGGATAATGTATATAGGCATCCGGCAGATAGTCAAGCTTGGGAGGAATTTGACAAGGGCTATCCGTGGTTTGCGAAAGATCCTCGTAATGTCCGTCTTGGCCTCGCGAGTGACGGGTTCAATCCCTTTGGGGACATGAGCACTTCCTATAGCATGTGGCCTGTGATGATTATCCCATATAATTTGCCACCTTGGAAATGTATGAAAGAACCCTTCCTTTTCATGTCATTACTTATTCATGGACCAAAAGCACCCGGAAATGACATCGATGTGTACTTAGCACCATTGATAGATGAGTTGAAGGAACTATGGGAAAATGGCATAGAGACTTTTGATATAGTGACAAGAAAGAAATTCAAATTGCATGCAGCACTTTTATGGACTATTAATGATTTTCCTGCATATGGAAACTTGTCTGGTTGGAGTACGAAGGGGTACATGGCATGTCCAATTTGCAACAAGGATGCATGTTCAATGTATTTGAAGCATGGACGAAAGCTATGTTTCATGTGCCACCGTCGTTTCCTGCCTCCCAGGCATGCTTGGCGAAGCCGTTACAAGGATCAGTTTGATGGTAATATTGAGCGCCGTTCAAAACCTAAGAAATTATCTGGGGATGAAGTTTTCGCACAATTTAAATGTGTCCAACCTAACAAATTTGGCAAGGCACCAAACAATAAGAAGAGGAAACGTATTGAGATGGAATTGAACTGGACAAAGAAGAGCATATTTTTTGAATTATCATATTGATGAGCACTAAGGCTTCGACATAATCTGGATGTGATGCACATTGAAAAGAACATTTGTGGTAATGTGTTAGGAACATTGTTGAATCTAGATGGGAAAACAAAAGACACCGTGAAAGCTTGTATGGATTTAGAGGCAATGGGTATACGAAAGGAATTACACTTAATCCCGAACGGTGATAAAGTAATGGTGCCACCTGCTTGCTATACACTTTCTGGTGCAGAGAAAAAGAGGTTTTGTGAATGGTTTAAATCGGTTAAGTTCCCAGACGGATATGCATCTAATATATCTCGATGTGTGAACACTACAGATGGTAAAATATCAGGATTGAAAAGTCATGACTGTCACGTCCTTTTACAACGACTTCTCCCGGTTGTAATACGTGGATATTTGAATGATGATGTTTGTATCCCATTGATTGAGTTGGGTATTTTCTTTAACGAGTTGTGCAGCAAGACTTTAAAGTTGCAGGTGTTAGAGAAGATGGAAAGGGACATTGCCATAATACTTTGTAAGCTGGAACGAATATTTCCACCGGCATTCTTTGATGTCATGGTTCACTTAGCAATTCATTTGCCATATGAGGCGAAAATTGGTGGACCTGTGCAGTATCGATGGATGTATCCTATTGAAAGGTGATGTGTATAAGTTATTAATTTTTATATGATGTCTTTATGAATGTAATTTATTACTTTTTTATTTAGTAACTATAAAATGTTAAACAGATTCTTGCACACTCTAAAGCAATATGTGCGTAACAAAGCACGTCCAGAAGGATCAATTGCAGAATCATATATTGACAGTGAATGCCTCTCATTTTGTTCTATGTATTTCGAAGGAATAGAAACAAAATTCAACCGTGAGGAACGGAATTATGATGGAGGTCAGGGCCAATCATACGAAGGGCTTCATGTTTTTGGACAAATTGTCCGACCATTAGGATCTGGATCATATGAGATATTGGATATAGTGAAGTATGACAAAATTCGATATTACGTGCTAAATAATTCCGAGGAAATTGCGTCATATCGTGAGTAAGTGAACTATGTACCTATAATATAATTGCATATGAGGTATTTGTATATTAAATATTGCATTTGTATTATGTATATTCTTCCTATATAGGGAGCACAAGTTAGAGCTTCAAGGGGAAAGCATACACAATGTCCAACAGAGACATCAAAGCCAATTTGCTAAATGGTTTCAAAAACGTGTAAGTGTTCATACATATAAGGTGCTTAAATTATATGTAATTCAAAATATTTACTGAAATTTAGTATTCCATTTTCTTTTTTATCAATAGATGCAACTCTTGCGCCAACAGAAATCACCTGAAGCTACTGATGATTTATATTCATTGGCATGTGGTCCTGATAAACGAGTGACACAGTACACAGGCTGCATCGTTAATGGGATTAGGTTTCACTCGAAGGAACGTGAAAAGAATCGTCGAACTCAAAATAGTGGTGTTGTTGTGAAAGTGTATGAAGGTGATAAGGAGATCCAATATTATGGTGTATTAACAAACATTATTGAATTGGATTATTGCTTTAAAAAACGAGTTATATTGTTCAAGTGTGATTGGTGGGATGTTGGTAATAAAAAGACAGGAATTCATACGGATGCATACTTCACTAGCATTAATGTATCTCGAACGTGCTATACAAATGATCCTTATGTGCTAGCGTCTCAAGCCATACAAGTTTTTTATCTCAAGGACGCCAAACTTAAAGGTGATTGGCAAGTTGTCCAAATGGTAAAGCAGAGAAATGTCTATGATGTTTTAGAGGTTGAGGAGGAAGAGACAGATTCGATTGGGGGTGATGCATTCCAACAAGAGGAGCAATTAGAAGTTGTTGGGATTGTTCGACATCATCAAACTCCTGAATTAATGGATGATGAAGAAAATGATGAGGAAGTTGAACCCTTGTCTCTAAATAGGACGGACGTTGATGCATATGAAGTTGATGCTAATGTTGTGGTCATCAACGTGGAGTCTGATCAGACAGATGCTGGTTTCATTAATGATGATGAAAGTGATGCAGAAGATGATACTTTGATGGACTATTGTAGTGATGAAGAAGAACAAATGCCGACTGACGATGATACTGATATAGATTCTTAATTTTTATTTCATTTTATTTTATACAATAAAGCATTATGTTCCAAAAGTTTGTGAGTATATTCACAAGTATAGCTGATGCCTTATTATGTTGGGCATTTTGATATATGGTCATTATTAGCATTATTATTATTATTATCATTGAAGATTTTGTTACCTTGATTTGCTATGAAGTTTCAGATGTTATAATTTTAATTTATTTGCTAATAATGATAAATAATGTATACAGTTGCTTTGCTTTGTTCAATCGCAAGCTCAAACTTAACCACGTCATTGTTATGATTTTTCATCTCTTCTTTCTCATATCTTTCTTCTGAAAATATATTCATTGATGCCCAATAGCAAAATCTTCTACTGGTTTCAAGATGCAAGGTAATTTTTTTACCATTTTTTTCTCCCTTATTCTTGCAAGTTCTCTATTTTTTTACTCTCAGTCTTACTGTCTATTGATTGTTTTCAATTTTTAAGAACTTGGGTTTTCTAACAACCTTTTGTGGAATTGATTGGATGGATATTGTTGAGACCTATCTGCATGTTGATGAATATCATTTTCTGCATGTTCTCTTTGGACATGATTGGGTTGCTCTGGGTAGTTTTATTGACTAATTACAAATGGAAGGGGAAGATTGCATGGGTTTATTGTTAAAGTAGTGTGGCTTATGAGGACCCATGGTCAGTTTTGTGGATAAAGTTGGTGTTGCAATTGTTTTTATTGAAACAATCCTGGTGTTGGGGTATGGATTATCAAATAAACCACTCTACATTTAGGTTTTCTTTGTATTGTATTGTTATTTGGATACAGGGTTTCTGTAATTACTTTGTCAGAGAGGGTGGAGATCTATTTTCTCATAATATTGGCCATCCAAAACAGTGATTTAACCATGGGATAGTTCTATTTCACTCATTAGTAGTTGAGAGATGTTGGAACACTTGAACCTGTAAACTTATGAAAACGCTTTAGAAGGTTGTTGCAATTCCTCAAGAAAATTGGACTTTACACCAATGGCCCCTTGTCTTGTTTTCCTTCTATATGAAAAATGAAAAGCCAGGAAATTAAGGACAAAGCTTCAGGGTGCCAAAAGATGAAAATATTTAGAACATTGTCACAGCAAATTATGGAAATGTGATAAGAAACGCAATCGAATGCTACCTCTTTCCATTCAACATCCCCATGCCCCCCTCTATTTTTTTTCCATGGGGGCCACTATTTTGGAACCCAACCTTCAAATTTATAATTGGCTTTAATTACTCCAACAGGAATACGCTGCACTGCACTAAAAATCTAACCCATTAAAAACTAATGAGGGTGAAGTAATTAGAGGGCTGAATTCAAGGACACTGATGACACATATAAATGTGCATTGTTTTGTAGTGTAGCATGTTAAGGGGTAGCACAGGATCCTTACTCATACAATAGTAAGTAGAGCAATTGATTTTTAAATCCACAGGTAGGTAACTTTTGCATCATTGTATGCGTGACCAGAATCAGAACTTTTCATCCTGTGGAATATATTTGTGATGGACCACAGTACAAAACTCATACCATTTGATTACCATAAGCATCATTCCTCTGGGGATTTCTACGAAGACAGCGAAACATAAACTTTTATTTGTTCATTTGTTTTATATGGGCATGAGTATCTTCGTTTAGGTCGGACTGGCAGAAACTATTCATTTTAGTCAGTGGAGCAATATCCTACATTTTGTTCACACCCAACCCCCTGCACCCTTGCAAAAGATTTTGGTTAGGATTTTAGCTAAACATTTAGGGCACGTCTGTGTAGGAGGTTTTTTGTGCTGTAGTAAATTCCATGTTTGGTGCACAGATTTTCCATGGACGGACACAAATGTGGCCTTTGTTCCATTAGGCTGAATATGAATGATTTTTTTTTCTTGGTTCATTCGAAAGTAAGGAATTTTAGTTGTTGGGGTCTTATGCATGAAGAGGTTCTTTTTATTTGGTCACTTCTTTGTTCTTTGCATTTGGGCCCTCCCACCTCTGCAAAAAGCCGGCTTCTTTTTCTTATGCAAATTATATGGGTTCTTTCTATTGGCTTGTATCATCTATTTCAGGTTATCACTGTTTCCATCTGATTTAAAGTTTCTAACTTTCTATTATCATTGTTTCCATCCCATTTAAAGTTTCTATGTGACTATGATGCCCATTTAAATTTTGGTACGTTTCTTAATCATGATGAAGTCACTATGATAGCATTGGGAAGTTGCTTAATGGTATTGAAGTAGGTAGGTGCTGTAATAGCAGGTCTTTTATGTTTTTTCTTTCCTTCCCCCGAGTATTGTCAAGCTTCAACTTGTTATTAATTTATGTTAATGGATTTTCAGTGTTTACTAGTAAAAGGTTGGAAGGGAGCAAGCTGGAGTTTCCCTCGTGGCAAAAAGAATAAAGATGAGGAAGACCATACTTGTGCCGTACGAGAAGTAAGTTCTTTAATAACAGCCTTTACCATTGCCTTTTCTGGTTGTTGTTACTTCTCATGCTAATGGAACATGTGTTCTAATAGTAGGTCCTTTTTCTTCTTTTTTTTCAAAAAACTTGAGTCTTGCCTTTTTTTGAGTAGTTCAAGGGCATTAATGTGGTCTTGTAGAAAAATTGCATGCCAACCTGCTTGAACTTGTCAAAAGAATTTACTGGTGATGAAGGGGGTGTTGAACATTTGAACAGAGGCTGGCACTTAGTTAACATTTGAATGATCATAATGGAGTCATTATTTTAATATGCGAATGCATGTATGACTAAAATATTAATGCACAAGTGCATGTATGAAGAGAATATTTCATTTTCTCATTCCATTCTTCATTTTAGCAAGTCATTCTTTATTGTCTTTTTTTTGGCAGTAGTCATTCTTTATACTTGTATCCTTTCTTCTCTTCTCATTTCCTTCTCACTTAAACCCCAATAACCAGAACTAGTAATCAACAACACCTTGTGTTGGAATAGAATGCAAATGACCAGTGCCAATGAAAGTGATCATTCTCATTAAAAAAGAGAACTAGGTTACCCACATTAAGGATAATAAAAGAGACATTAGGATTATTGCAACAAAAAGAAAAGAGCATCCTTGTGCCTTTCGCCTTCTCTAATCATGAACAAAATTTTTCCAACCTACTCCCCCTTTTCCCATCTTTTTCTACTTTTTCCTTCCCCTTTGGAATACCTGTACATATATGATATGACTGAAAATAAACCTCCTTTCCTCACATAATCTCAAAATAAAGTTTTCATCCTCTATGTAGCTCCAACAACAAGAAAATCAATAAAAGGCAGGTTAAGTTCTCTCCCATGATCAGTTACTCCATAGACATTGAGCCTGCTTCTGTTGGCTAAGGATTCTGATGCTGAAATTTTAAAATTGGAGTATAAAAGATTTGATTGATCAAAACTGATCACGACCACAGTTGGGTCAGCATGACATACACTGTTGCTAGAATCATCCAACTTGTCATAACATGGACTTCTAAGAGGTGGTGCCATCTTTCCATCAGTGCC
Organism: Litsea cubeba; assembly: GCA_012931725.1. Taxonomy (NCBI): domain Eukaryota; kingdom Viridiplantae; phylum Streptophyta; class Magnoliopsida; order Laurales; family Lauraceae; genus Litsea; species Litsea cubeba. Next base: position 114,231,094 of record CM022944.1, read on the forward strand.
TGTAAACAACCCCATCAGAAGGAAAAGCAGACCCATGAGTAACATAATGCAATAGAGAAAATGACAAAACAAAATGAAGATAGTGTTCAACAATTCTATAAAAATAAGTGAATGTGACAAAGATTAACAGATATGAAAAGGACCCATGAGAAAAGAAGAATAAGCTCGAGTAGAAAAAGGTGCAGAGGCAAAACAGAATCCAACAACCCAATCAGAAACAGAGAAAGATAGCAAACATCAGCCAGACCATGACACCAATCCTTAATCAATCAAACGAATTGCAATTCAAGGAAGAAAGAAAAGACAATGAGAGAAAGGGGTGCAAAAACCGGTTCTTCTCTAACTTACTACAATATCTCAGCACTATGGGGTGGAAATTTTCAGAAAATGGTTTCTCACTAACTAAAGTTTCTGATTTTCCCACCAAACATGCTGGAACTGATGACCAACTATTCATCAAGAAACTCAAGATATTAAAACTGATTGAAATTACCAAGACAAAGGTGCTTTATAAGGCCAAAAAGAAGACATACCCAAGACAAAATCATAGGGCTGTTGCTGTTGGGTAGGGCTCAATCTAGAAAGTCCCATGCGAAGAATCCTGCTTGAGGAGTTAAGTGAGAGATCTGTGCATGTTGATGCAGATTCATCTCTGGTGCTAGTGATGGTTGATTCACTACATGCATTGTTGCACTTCATCCCCATCCTCTTATGAAGAATTGGAGAGGAGACCTTCCTTCTCTTATAATTACTTGGTTGTTCTCTGTTCTTCCTTGCCATGAGCACATGCCAATGGTTTTTTACTGCATTATCAGTTCTACCAGGAAAAAGCCTGGCTATCATTGCCCATTTGTTGCCATACAATCTATGAGCACCCAAAAGCCTCTCCTCTTCTTCTTCACTGAAAGATCTTCTATTGATCCTTGGATCCAGCTGATTAAACCATCTCAATCTGCAGCTCTTGCCTGCCAAAAGAATAAATTCTTCAAAAAAGAACCCATAACCCAAAACACGGATTACTACATGTATCAGCATCAAGATTTTTCCACAGTATTTCAGAAACGACTTTTATCTTTCTTTTTAATATACTAATATTCAAACACCAAAAAAGATTGTTTTATAATGCTTCCAGTCAAGGAGATCATATCTAAGTCATCAAAAGCCTCCCCAAACAAAAGAAAATGCAAGAGTCAGAATCAACATCATTCATTGGGTACTAGAAAAGAAACTCATTTTTCTGCTGTTCTAATATACTGTACATATTCATAAACCAGAGAAGAATAGTCATTAAAAGAGCAAATTTAGAGAGATGTAGAGAGCAGACTTCACGTCTTCACCAATCTACATCAAATCTTTTATGTGTTGATCAAAATATTCTGCAATTTGGGCTTACGTAACAAAGACAAAAAAAGTAATCCATGTAGCCAAAAGGTTACAAATAATTATCAAAATCCTATCACAACATTTCTTTCTTGAGCCACCAAGCCCATCGATGAGGAGTTTCCTAGGTAAGACTGCAAGTAATTAAAATGATGCAAGCCTGATTTGCTATGTAATTTCAAAAGCAACACTGTAGAGAAGTAGAGAAAAGAAAGTAATGAGTAAACATATTTGAAAAAGACCAAGAAATAGGATTTAAGAAAAATGATAGGCCAAAGAAATTTTCTTCTGAGGTCTTATCTAATTTAAATGAAATTCAAAAACTAGATTATATGAGATTCCATAAGCAATCATTATTTTTCAAAGCTGCTTTGAAATGAGATGCTAGAATGAAACATTTTTCATCTTGTATTCTAAATCTCGATTTCTTTTGCCTAATTTCTATTACCTGATCTTCCTTCAAGCTTCTGAGCAATCAGATTCCAGTTCTGAGGGCCATACAGGGAAACAAGCTCTTTGAGTTTGGCATCTTCAGCTGGCCTCCAATGCCCTCTAGAACAGAGCTTGAACTGCCCATTTTCATGCTCTTTCTCTGCTTCAGAGTTTTCCCTCTCTTCTTTCAATGATAACCCATTTTTCTCATTCCCATAAGGTCCTTCACTCCCACCATCAGCCCTCTTGATTCTACTCTCATTAAAGCACTGAGAGCTCCAGGCTTTGTTCTGTTGCTGCTCCAGTGAGGGGCTCAATACCTGGAAACCAATTTCACTACTCTTACTGTTGCTATCTCTAGTTGAAATCAAATCCCCAAAAGTGGGATTAGATGAGGGGAAAAAATTAATCCCAGTGTACTTCTTGAATCCTTCAACATCACTTGTTCTCTGATAAAGATTTGGATGGAGCTGTTGCATGTTCATTTTCTCCAGGATCCCAGATAGTTATGAAATGAAATGCAAAGTCTTTTACATAAGATCAAAAAACAGATTTCAATGGGAAGACGGTAAAAAGAACAGGTCTCGATTAAGGAAGAGAAAGCACCAACTGGGTTTTCGGATTTTTCATATTGTTTTTTTTTTCATTCAAAAACTGAGTTAAACAAACATTTTCATAGTTATGTGTTTTTTTTCCTTTTCCATTCAGTTGAAGTGTCATAGTTATTTTCTTTCATAGTTATGTGTTTTTTTCCTTTCCCATTCAGTTGAATTGTCATAGTTTTTTAGATTTGTTTAGAATTTTTAAATCTATGTTAAACTCAGAAATCTTGATCAGTTTCCTATGAGTATTCATAATCATTGAAATCCATTTATACTTAGATTCAATTAATCTATATTAAGTTCCATCGAGTCAAAAGATACTATGAAAATAAAATCAAGTTAGAAGCTGATGTCATATTATCCATAATCTAGCAAATAAATGCTCAAAGCTGACTGTTGGGGCAGTGCACCTCCAGCTGAAATCTCTACTCTCCAGGATCAATTCTTACCGTTGTTCCACCCTCTTGTTGCCATTACATATCTTATTGAGTCTTGATTCATTTAAATGGGGATGCATTTCCTTGTCAATGTCTGTGAAATTGGTTGGCTTAACAACCTAGCATATGCCAGTAAGTCTTCTCTAAATCAGTTGAAACCGTATTCAGATTTTCTTCTATTGAGCTTTCCATTACTTTTCTCAATAAAATATGGTTTCTGTTGAGAACTACAGGCCAGACTAAGATATGAACATTTAAAATGCCTCATCAAGAGTGGAAACTACCTGAGAATCACTCAGACTGTTAATTTGACCATCTGATTATAGTACTTTTGAGGCCTGCAAAATAATCATGAATTTTTTTTTTTTTTGGCAAATGTTCTAGAATCTATAGTTCTATATTCAACAGACAAAATGTTAGTACGAACAGATAAGGTTGTTAGACCTGTGTTATTTTCGTGCTATGATATCCGCATTGAGGATTGGATGAGAGGTCCTGATATTGTGAGCCACCCATTTCCATAGAAATGGGATTAGAATTAGTGGCAGGGGTATAGTGCATAACATTCATTTATCAATGACGCAAAGCTAATCTATCTTTGCATATTGCATGCATATGCTACAGAAATTTGCAAAAAGAATATCAACCTTTGGCATTGTCAATTGTATGAAGCTTTTCCTCATATTCATGTTTTGCCAGTTTCTTACTTCCAATTCTTCATTTAGCACATAGTATTCATTTCATCATTTCATTTCAGATTAGTACAGCAAGAGGCCTAAGTTACATTATTGGTCCGAGTGTATTTTCCAAGAATTCTCTTTTTGGGCGGTATGTAATACTGTTGCTACAATTTAACCTTTATGTTATACTGTTTTCCTTCATTGTTTATATACATATATATAGTTGGAATTATGTTGCTTGGGAATTTCATCTTTTCTTAATAAATTGCATTGTAGGTTTCCATACTTGTTACCCTGCGTCTGCATATCACTCTTTGCATTGGGAGTAACTATTGCCTCTTTCTGGTTTCCAGTAAGTCATGTTATCCATCTGTTACTTCTTTCTGATCTACTACCCATCTGCTTCTATCCTTTTCTACTAACTAATTCAAGACTTTCTACTACTAGTTTTTGTACTCTTAATGTTTTGTTCATAATTTGACGCAGTTCTATATTATCTTTTGTAAGTGGTTTCTTTTGCCTTTTTTTCTCAACTTTTTGGTGCAGTTAGGAGCCTTCAAACTTTTAAGGAAGTTTATATAGTTATATGTTCACTTTGTTATATGACATACATCAACTTTATTATATCTCTATGTACTTTTGTTTCTAGTTATGACAACAGGAAGGATGCAAATTAGTGCACAGGAATGGGATGCTTCAATAGTTGATTCGACGATTGAGCCAGATGCACATAGCGTTGGTAAGATCAATACTAGTTATATATTTTATAAAATTAATAAATGTCATGTATTTTTTTATTAATGATTTTCTTTTTCCTTTTAGCTTTTACCACCATTTCTAGAAGAGGACGTGGGAGGTCAAAAAATATCTCCCTTACCAGGCTTATTAAGGATACAGGTCAAAAGCTAAGGATTGAAATCCCTGAAGGGCTGTCTAGACCAGTTGGCAAGTATGCAAAACAATTTAAGACTGAAGTTGGCATAATTTGTCGAACGTATGCTGCTCTTGCGTGTTCCACCTGGCCAACAGTTAAACAGGAACATAGGCAAATATTTTATGATCGCATTTTGGTAATTCATTCCTCAAAATTTTTATTTTTTTCTTTTATTTTGCCTACTATGTTATTTGAAAGTTGGATTGCAAAATTAAGTAATCTATTTCCTGTAAAAATATACCTAACAAACTTATTAAGAATGCATCTTATTTGTAGGACAAATTTGATATAGATCTTCATGATCCACGAGTGAAAAAAGCTGTTAACAGTTATTTAGCATCAACATTCAAGAATTATCGGAACAGAATGCACTCCCATTATAAGAGGGTTGGCAATCACGGGGTGGCATGCCAGAAACCTTATGAGGGTGTGTCACTAGAAGATTGGGAGCTGTGCTGCAATAGGTTTTGCTCAGAAGAATTTCAGGTGAAATTTTATTTTATTTTTAACTGCATTACCTACATAGAAATGATTTTTTTTAGAAAATCTTGATGGCATTTCTAATTCATTAACTTGAATGCAGAAAGTTAGTAAAAAGAATTCTGAAAACCGACAGCTACTTAAAGTGAACCATCGTGCGGGTTCAAAATCTTTTGTCGAATATCTTCAAGAGACGGTATTAGTGATTCTAATATTTTAAAAAGTATTGAATTATTAACTTCTTTTTTTAAATTTAATATTGTGTTCGAATTTATACAGCGTGATGCTCCAATCGGTAGGATAGAATTGTTGCATAAGACACACCATAGTCAAGAGAAGGGTTGGTCTACTCCCGAGTGTCAGTTGCTCTATGTAGGGTCACTTTTTTTTTTAAAGTTTCATCTAATTATTTCTTTTGTTCTTCATTTTTTCTATACGTCTAAATATTTATGTGAGTTTTTTTTCTTTTATAGGAGAAAATGATTACACTCCAGTCGCAACCCACAGAAGAGGATTCTCCCCCATTGACAGATGATGAGATATACAAACGAGTGTTGGGTACAAGGCCCGGATATGTCCGAGGTCTTGGACATGGCGTCGTAGCCCCTCCATCCTCTTCAACAGGCCTTCACAATAATCAGCGGGTGGAAGAGCTTACTAAGAGGGCAACGGTAGCTGAAAGACAATCTCAAGAGTTGGCTGAGCAGTTGAAGCGGATGGAAGCTCAGATGGAGGCTCAGAAGCAACAAATGGAGGCTCAGATGGAGGCGCAGATGGCGGGTCAAAAACAACAAATGGAGGTTGAGATGGCGGGTCAAAAACAACAGATGGAGGTTGAGATGGCGGGTCAAAAACAACAAATGGAGGCTCAGATGAATGATATGAAATCCTGGCAAAAGAATATGGAGGCTATGATGCAATCTATAATGGCGCAAAAGATGGGCACTCCTCCATGGTAAAACATATCAAATTTCAACTTGAGATCTCAAATTTCAGTTTTAACATCTATCTTGTTTTATAGATTTTAACATCTATATATCTTATTTTATTTATTACAGATCGAAATGGGAGATGAAGAGAAAATAAGAACAAGCAACATTTTTTGGACCGGTTTGGATAACGCGGATCAATTTGAGGATGCTATATTTTATCGTGGAAATTGATCGTTGTCTCTCCATGATACATATCGAAGACCGCCTTTCAGTTATTGTTTCTATGTTATATTGAGACCAACTATTGTATAGATTTATGTTTTTAACAGAATTTTATCAATATCTTCAGTAATAATTTGTGATGAGGACAACTATTTCAATGCACTCAAATTCAATGAATTAATTTAGTTTATGTTTTTTCATTGATGGAGTGTTATTTTCATACCTCAATTGCTACTTAGAGATATATGATTGTGATGACCTAAGGATGACTTTGCATTAAAGATTTGTGAATGGATGGATTGTGAATGGATGATGAGACTATATTTGTACTGATCGGGTATCAAAAAAGGAAAAATATATATTTTTTAAAAATATTAAAAAATATTTTTTTTGAAAATTTATTATTTGCAGCGCTTTTATTGCGTTGCAAATAATCAAATGTAATTAGTTAAAGATTATTTACGACACCACAGAAGCGTTGCAAAAAAATATTATTTGCAACTTTATAAGAGCATCGCACTTAATGATTTATTAACGACTTTTTTGAATCGTCGCAAGTAATACTTATTTGGTGACGCAATTTAGCCGTTGCAAATAAATCAATATTTGCGGCGCTTTTTTGCCATTGCAAATAAATCATTATCTGCGACGTTTAATTTCCGTTGCAAATAAATCATATCATTTGCGACGTTTATTTGCCGTTGCAAATAAATCATTATCTGCGACGCTTTTTTACCGTTGCAAATAAAGCGTCATCTGCGGCGCTTATAATACGTCGCAATTGATATGTAATTAGCAACTCTTTGAAACCGTCGCAAATACTCTCCCCTACTGCGACGCTGCAGTCTTTAGCGTAGCTAATCTTTCTATGACCCCATTATTTGCGACCCTTAGTTTTTTGCGTCGCAATTATTTATTGCGACGCTTTTTATATTATTTGCGACGCTTTTTTGGCGTCGCAAAAAAGCTAAATTGTAGTAGTGAGTTTATAATACACATTTTCTATCTTCTGGAGGATGGGAAAAGGTCCCTCATAACGCTGTACTAACCTCTTGTGCGCCTTGCGAAATGCTTTGAACTGTTGAGGTAGTACCTTTACCATCACCTTATCTCCTTCTTTGAACTCTAAAGGTCACCTCTTCTGATATGCCCATTTCTTCATTCTCTTGATGGCCTTCTCTAAGAATACTTTCGTAATATTGGCTTGTTCTTACCAATCCTTCACAAACCGATAGGCAATTGGGCTACGTCCCTTGTAGCCACTTGATGAGTGTTAAATATTGCATATTTTACCCCTCATTAGTTCGGGTTTTATCAGCATCTCATATGCATATCATTTGCTTTACACAGAGATTTTATCATTCTATCACATTAAACGGATTATCGGATTATCATGTATAAATCCGATTATTTATAGCACATTTTTATGTAATTTCTCTTGTGTAGGTGGACCCCGCGACTACCCCAACCCTCCGGCTAATGTCCCAAGGCATCATTAGTGTTGAAGAATTCCAAAATAAGATGAGAAGAAGTCATTTTCCAACATAAAGGAGTGGTTGGTGTATTGGTTAGAGTTTTTGTTGCTATGAAATAGGTTATGGGTTCAAATCCCAATAATTATATTTTTTTTACATAGAAGATATTTCATAAATCCACAAAAAGTAAAAAGCACATATGCTTTTGGAAGGAAAGTTTGTTGCAACCAATCAAATTGAAGCAATCCATGTGAAAACAAAAGAGCCAATCAAAAGCCTTCAAGTTGCAACCAATCAAATGGAAGCAATCCTTGTGAATGAAAATGAGCCAATCAAATGTCTTCAAAGTTTCTATAAATTGGAATGTTTTTGTAGAGAATGGGAGATCTTTTAGCAAGTTAGTATTTTAGCAATTTTATTTTACCTTCTCTATACTTTTAGATTGTAATTAGGAGCTTCTTTGTAACTAATCTAGAGAGAGTGTGTAATTGGAGATCATTAATGAAGAATTGGAGCACTTTCTTGATGTTTAGTGGCTAAAGCTCTTGGATTAGGCTCTCCTTTTGAAGCTAAGTAATGTGATTAGTTCAATTCCATGCATGTTATAGTTTAAATTCCTTACTTGTGCCTTAATTGATTAATAGATTTTAGATCTAGTTGTGCTAATCTCTCTCATTTCTCATGCTCTATCTCTACACTTGATGCTCGGATAATCTCAATTGATGCTTTGTAGTTTGATTAAGTTCTCTCACATAGCATGCTTTAGAGCCCTTATCTTTGATCTTTTGTAGCTTGATTTTGATGATTTATTATTAGGGTAGCTAGATCATGATCTAGGATCTTAGCCTTTGATTTTCTTTTACTTTGATCTTCATTGTTATATCATCCAATCCAATTAGGCAAGAGATTGCTAATTGGATTGTAGATTTGGGAATTGAATTAGAACATGCATTGTTTGAATTAATTACATACTTAGTGGATTTTGGATTGCCTAATCTATTGTTCCTATTATTGTTAATTAAATTTTTTTTTTGATTTGTTATTTTCACTTCTAGATTGTTAGATCTACACTTCACATCACTTGTTTTAAAATCCTACACATTTCACACTACTTATTCACCTTAAATCTTCCATTTCCACCACCATTCACACACTAGTTTATTGTAGTTTGTTAGAATAGCTTAGACCAAATTAATTTCATATCTTAGATTGTTAATTAATTATTTACATTGCATAGTTTAATAGTTTTAATTGTTTACTTCAATTGTCTATATTAGCTATATCTTAGTTCAATTCTCCTTTAATTGGATTCATTGCTTGTTCCATCCTCTCTCTGTGGGATCGATAATCCGGACTCTTTAGTCCTTTACTACTTGACGACACCATAGTCTTGCGGTTAAGCGTTGCACATTTAAGTGTCGATCACCACTTGCGATTGTGTATGGTGCCATGGTCTTGGCACTAGGCACAAAATCTATCTTGTGGTCTATCTCCCTCCTCGAAGGTATCTGTTTTGGCAACTCCTTGTAAATAACGTCCTTACTCTCTTTAAGGACTGATTTGATCTCTGGAGGTGCCTCATGCCCACTTTCCTCCTCTCTTAGAGTTGCCATATTTGTGACTTCTCCCTTTTTGAAGCCTTTCGCTGGTTGTTAGTTGTAAAGCAAAGAGGAATTCCATACCTTTCTTCTCCTTGCCTTGTACCACTGGGACCATGCATGGGGACCCTTCATCTAAGATGCTCACAACCCTTAAAGCTAGCTAGACACTTGCATTTGCAGTGCAGAAGAAATCCAAACCAAGGACGACTCTAAAGTCATCTAGTGGTGAGAAGCTCGTGCGCCCTTTTCATTCGCCCCATGAAGCTCCATATCTTTGGCCACACCAACGATGGGTTGGGCTATAGAATTTACCACCTTCACCCGACTAGAGTCTCTTTCCCATTTAAGACACAATATTTTGGCCTCAACTTCTACTATGAAGTTATGGGTTGCTCCTGTGTCCACCAATGCTTATGTAGGTCTTTCATTAAGTCGGATATTTACAAACATCAACTCTCTCTGATGAGGTTTTGGATCACCGGCGCCACTCCCATTTATTGCATTGAGAAATCTTAATGTATCCAAGCATGACTCCTCTTTTTCTTCGACAACCGACAAGGCATTAAGTGCGTTCTTTTGCGGGCAATCTCTTATCCTATTATCACCATCACAAAGGAAGCACCCTTTTTTCTTAGGATCTTCATTACCCTTATTTGGCTTCTTTAGGGCATGTTTCTTTGCTGAAATTCCAGGAATTTCTTATCTGGGGAATTCCCAAATTCCCATGCATGGTGGAATTCTTGGATGCTCCTTTGGGCTTGAGCATCTAGGAATTCCACCAAAATACAAAGGGAGCGGAATTCCTGGATTTTCAAAGGTCAAAAGAGACATTTCATGTGACTGGAATTCAGAAATGCTAGTGAAGAAACATGGAATTCAAAAATTCCAATGGACAGTATGTCACGTCATGTCCAGAAATTCCTGGACATGGTGAATTCCTGGCAGAAATTCCACTAAAGAAATAAGGCCTTAGATTCTTTGCGGTATCTTTCTTATCTTCCTCACCTTTCTATTATTCAGCCTTTTCATTTGCTTAAACTTAGAATACTAACCTGTTGGATACTAAACTCCACAAGGTGTTTCGCTGCCACTATGGCAGAAGCCAAATTCTTCACCCCTTGGTGCATCAACTCCTTTTCGGCCCATTTCTAGAGTCTGTTCATGAAGAAGAAATGGCAATCCTTCTCCGTCATGTCGGTGATGTCCAGCATCAGTGTTGTGAACTGCTTCACATAGTCCCTAATTGAGCCCAAATGTTTAGGGCGCACTAGACTCTTGCGAGCGAGGTACTCCAAATTCTCGTTAAGGATTGAAGCTTTATCCCCTTCTTCAAATACGCCCAACTCTCAACAGTTTAGAGTCCCATCTCTATGTCTTTGTAGCGTCGGCACCAGCAGAGCATTGCGTCATCAGTGAGGTTTTTTTTTTCAATTCTCGAACTCGCTAGTTAATTTTTTTTCATTTTCTTATTAGCCTTTAGATCTCCCGATCTTCGAATTACAGAATTTTGAAGAGAAAATCTAAGGGCTAATGAGAAAAGGGAAAAATCAACTAGCTAGTGAGTTCGAGAATTGAAATAGAAAAAAAAAATAGCCTAGAAATACTTCAATGTACCAAATCAAGTCTCGATGTCGAGAGAAAGGGGCTGAACTAGCCTCGAAATACTTCAATGTGCCAAATCAAGTCTCGATGTCATGAAATCAAGTCTTAATGTCACGAGAAAGAGGTTGAACTAGCCTCGAAATACTTTAATGTGCCCTACCAAATCAAATCTCGATGTTGCGAGCAAGGGGTTGAACTAGCCTCGAAATACTTCAATGTGTCCTGCCAAATCAAGTCTCAATGTCGTTGGAAAGGAGTTGAACTAGTCTCGAAATACTTCAATGTGCCAAATCAAGTCTTATTGTTGCGAGAAAGGGGTTGGTGGGGTTTGGTCCAGAAAAAATCAGAGTTTGGTGTATAAGTTGCATTTGGGCATTACATGTATTTAAGGATGCTTTTGGAGGAAGAGGGATATTTGAGTATGCTTTTGATAAAAGCCCCTATATAAAAACTTAAAAATCACCTTAATTTATAGAGTTGGAAGGTACCCCTTAGAATTGGGTCACATCCACTCAAATGGGCCTAAGAGACACATCTCATTGAATGAGCACAAATATTTTTGAAAAGACATAAAATTCTTGAAAAGACGCATCCAATCTCAAGTGCCTCTTGAGATTTATTTTTTAAATTGGTTTTTTTAGAAAGTATCCAACATAAACAATGTTATCGTTATCAACCACTGCAATCACCTAAGAAAGGAAACTTGGGAGAATGTGATGACTATCATCTACTAGAGCTGAGTTTCTTAATTGTACTTTTCCGATCTTGTATTTTGACTAAAGTGTGAAAATATTTAAATTTCCTATCTGGCTAAAGTGTGAAAATATTTAAAATTCTTGCCAACTAGCATAAGCCAAGTAGCTCTTGCCCTTTCAGCCAAATAAAAAAAAAAAAACCCTCTTTTGATAATTTCTCAAAGTACTCTTATAAGAGACTGTATTCAAGATTACGCAAGAAACTAGAATGCAAATAGTTTGGGCTTCCTTGAATACTGGCGATTTCTTATTTTAAGAGTAGTTACAAGGACTTTAAAGTAGTTTAAATCCAAGACACCAAGTAAGGTTGAATGTGAGCCGAAATCTGTTTTGAGGGTTAGATGAATGTTAGATTTGAGCACCTACTAATTCAGTGGGTAACAATTGCAAAGGGCTTTTATATAGGAGGGTAAACATTTTAGGGATAATTAGCCAAAAGTCCCTCAACACAGTCTTATAAGGCCTCCAGTCCAACAACTTTTTTTTTTTTTTTTTTTGCTATAGTCCATATAGCTGGACATATTTTGGCAAGAGATCCCTAGATATGCCACATCAAATATTTTCATGAATGGTTTTCCCTTTCAACTGTTTAGGCATAAAATCTTGAATTTTAAAATTTCAAGTCTTCCATTCCCCCTCATTCCAAGGGCAAGATTTTCTTTCATTCTCTATTGTCGTGGAAAACCCCCTTCAGTCTACTTCTCTTTGTTTTTCTAGGCAAGTTGTGGTACGCGATCAATGGCAAGATCGATGAGACCTTCAGTGGGCCATCACTGTGCACGAAGGATAGGAGAATAGCATATCGGTTTGGATCTCTTGCCTAGACAAGAGGATCGGGACTCTGAGTTGTTGCAGATTGCAACCAGATGAAGAAGAGCAGCATTGTCGCTGCTGTTGATTTCAGTTGATCCGGACTCTTTTGATTGAAAAATAGAGAAGTTCCTGCGCAAAACCGTCTATGCTGCAACAAATATTCTCTCCCTTGTTTTTTTTTTTAATAATTATTTCCTCTCCCTTGTTATAAACCCACTTGTCATTTCTCTTCCTTTCGCTGGAAGCTTTTGTTTGAGGGAATGAGAGGTAGATAGAGAAATCGAAGAACTCCGAAATGAAGCTCGGCGCTGCAATTTCCATGGCACTGCTGGTGGTGGCTCTGATCGGGCTGTAGCCGCTGGTAGCAACGGATTCTGCCGCCGAAATGGGAAAGTACACGAGCATGATGTTGGTGCTTTCTCCCTGCCTTTCCTACATAGATTTTGCACCCAGCAACCGCTCCTCCTCGCCCTCTCCTATCTACCGCCAGCCATTCCGAGCTTTGGCTTCCAGCCACGTCTCTGGCAACCGAGGCAAGACATGCCTCTGCTATCTTCTGCTCCGAAATCCCTCTCTCTTCGAAGTCCGTCTCAACGCCGAGCTGATCACGTCTCTCATCGCCATCTGCCATATGAAGAACATGAGGACGAAGAACAGGAAAACTACGCCTAGTGCTTATGCTTATCTACTTTCCCTCTGAAAAGGTATAATTCTAACCTTTTTTCTTTTCTTCACTTCATTCCTTCTTTGTATAATCCTACCATACTCTTCTTGGAACCCATGCAAGAAGGAAGAAGCCAAGCCATGTCTCGGAACACATGCAAGAAAGAAGAAGAAACGCCTAGTATAAGGCCATGCTAGTCTTGGTTTCGGGTAGGTTTCGGGTCAGGTAAGACCCGCTCAGCCTAGCAGCCTAGCAGCAGAAGCCCAGTAGCATTCAGCCATCAAGACCACCGGAATCCACCATCATCGCTAACCTTACCGGAGAAGAAAGGCAGTGAGGCTTGGGGATCTATCTGAGTTTTTGTGAAATTTATTTGAGTTTTTATCGAATTTATCTCAATTTTTTTGAAAATCTATTTGAGTTTTTTGGCAAATTTATATAAGTTTTTGATAAATTTAACTGAGTATTTTTTTAAAATTTATTTGAGTTTTTGGAAAATCTATCTAAGTTGTTTTGCAAATTTCTTTGTATTTTTTGAAATCTATTTGTGTTTTTTAATTTTATTTGTGTCTTTTGAAATTTATTTGACTTAATGAGTTTTGGCAATAATACTGGAGTTTTTAGCAAAATCTTCTAAAATTTAAAAAATTATTTTATCTTAGTTTTGGCAAATACATTTACGTTTTTTGAAATTTATTTAAATTTTTTAAAATTTATTTATGTCTAGATGAAAGGCAGTATGATATGATTTGATTCCAAAGCTTTATATGAGCTCCATTATCTCAAAAGAGTTTGGATGGTTACATTATGTTTTCAAAACCCATATCTTAGGATTTGAATTCAAAGTTTTATGGGCTCCACCATCTTAAAAACAGCCCCTTTTAAAAATGAAATGTAAATGTATTGAAAATAGTATACATGTATAAATTAGAATAGTGCCTAACCCTCATCTAAAATAAACTCACCCCAAAATCCAAATTGCATTTTCTTACAAACCAGACCCTAAGTTGCACACTCACATGTGACTCACTCACAAATCCCAACTGAGGAAAACTTGCACACCTGACCTGTTGAAGCCACAGGACCTTCCTTTTTTTATAGATCACACCCCTACTCTTTTTACTTTCACCTCACTGAGGCTTTTAACTTTCATCAGTTCATCTCCACATAACATTCATAGTTAATACACAAAATTTCATCACTCACTCCTAAGCGGAAGAGGAAGAGGATCTGAAGATCTGTGTCATCAATCTTGAGAGATGCAGGAAAATATACTGTCGGCTCGGTCGACCCGACTTCAGCCATCCTCAGAAGAAGGAGACGACGGAGACGACGAATCGAAGACGAAGAAGACGACGGGATCCATCATTCGACACCTCTCCAACCACATCGTCATGTCCAAGGCAGGAGGAGGAGGAGCCACGTGGCATGTCTTCACCTTCGTCACAGTCTTCCTCCTTTTCGTCTTTGGCTCGATCTTCCTCTACTTTCGCTACCGCAGCGATCTCGTCTGCGTTAACCCTTTGGATCCGTACCTCCGCTTGAACTTCTTCGGCATCGATGGCCTCAATTCTGATTTCGGATCCCTCGGCGTCCCCTGGTGTAAGCATCCAAATCGCCATTTCTAGGGTTTTTTTTCCCTTTGAAATATGTTCTTGTAGATCTTGATTTGGTTAGTTTTAGATGTTTTGGGAGGTTTCTAGGGTTTTTGTTTGATCTTCTTCTTTGCTTTTACTTAATTTTGTTGAGTGGTATTTTTTTTGGTGGGGTAATGTGTTTGGAAATTTGGATGTGGAGACGATTAAATCTGCTCATTTTGGGCTTCAGAATCTTCATTTCTTGAGTTTTTGGCAGATCTTCCTCCTGTTTTTTTTTTTTTTTAAGATTTATTTGGTTTTGTTCTTCTCGTTCCTTCCTAGTATTAGTTTGCTTTTCCTAGACGTGATTTGACGACATGTGGTGCATTTGGAATTTGATAGGTGAAAATTGCTTTCCCTGTTTGGAAAACACTAGGCCTCTAAATCTTCATTTCTAGGGTTCTTGGTAGATCCTTGTCAAATTGGTCTGTGTGAAGGTATGGATCAAACATAGGAGGCCCTAATGGATTGTTAAGACTTGAAAAAAAAAATTAAACTTTCAGCTCTTAAATCATTAGTTAGGATAATCGGATGGGCCTAGATCTTTGATAAATTATAGGTGGGGCCACAAAGAGGAAGAACAACTCTTAATATCAACTGGATGATTTTTGGGGATCATCTGTTTGTACAGTAGAACCAGTGGGCTATGGTCCAATGAGTCAGATTCTTGAAATGAAGAGCTCCATTATAATAGTCCATGCCAATATGTGATGGAAACACTAAAGAATTTTAACAATTAGGGCCTGTTTGTTTGCATTACACATTGGAATTCATGGTGAAATCAATGAACTCAACCAAAGGATTATTAAAGAGGTGAGGGGTGAATTATGTATGTTGAAAATGTAGACTGAACCTTGATTCCTGACATTTAGATTGGAGAACCATCTTTTCTTAGGGAACTTCACATAGGATGCCTTTTTCAGTTGAATAGATGAAGTTTTCTGACTATCTTGTCTATTTTTTGGGGTTATGCAGCAGTTTTATAGGAATCACATGGAAAACTTGCATTGGATGATTCTTTAATAGTTGAATTTATAGAAATCAGTTTCTTACATTGGATGCACATTTAATTCTTGATCTTGGCTAAAGGCAGATCGAAACACGGGCAAACAGTCGACTGGACGACAAAAGATCTGCTTAAGGGCTTGGAAGAGTTCATCCCTATCTATGAAACCAGACCGATCAAGAACAACATGTTTGGGATGGGATTTGACCATAGCTTTGGGCTCTGGTTCATTGCTCGCTGGCTCAAACCTGATCTGATGATTGAAAGTGGTGCTTTCAAGGGGCACTCCACATGGGTCCTCCGGCAGGCCATGCCAGAGACCCAGATAATTTCTCTCTCACCCCGCCATCCTGAGAAGTACCTCAAGAAGGGGCCTGCTTATGTTGATGGCAACTGCACTTACTTTGCTGGTAAGGATTTTGTTGATTTCGGGAGCGTCAATTGGAAGAGAGTGATGAATAAACATGGAATTTCAGATCTCAGTCAGGTTCTTGTCTTCTTTGATGACCATCAAAATGAACTAAAGAGGTATGATATCTGACCATGAAAGAAATTTTCCCATCCTCTATGATCTCTTAATTGCACGAGACATGTAAAAAGTGCATGTCAAATCAACACTATAAAGTCCTTCCGTATTCTTCTTTCCTCGAATATTATACTTCATCTAGTTTTGCTATGTTGGTGAGATTTCTTTTTCTCATTTCGTCTGGGCAGACTGAAGCAGGCGCTGAAAGCTGGGTTTCGGCATCTTGTGTTTGAGGATAACTATGATACTGGAACTGGAGATCATTATTCATTGAGGCAGATTTGTGATCAGTTCTACATAAGAGGTGCGCCCTTGTTCATTTTACATTTGAAGTTCCACTTGGAGATGGAGCCTGAGATATGTCTGTTACTTACAGAATGGGGGTGGATGGGGTGCATTGTAGCCAAATCACCATCTGGCAACTTCTAGTTTCAACTTCCATATCCAAAAAGAATAGGAAAAGAAAAGTTCTCATGGTGATATTCTGGAAGCAAATGCACCTTTTTCAGCGAAAATAATAAAAAAGCACCATATAAATCCTATTTGGTTAAGAGTTGGCTACTTCTAGAATTGCGGAATCCAGGTTGCGCCCAACTTGTCTGTGTATGTGAGGTGGAAAACATTGATCTCTTGCCTAAATTGAAGGTTTTTAAACTGTCTTTGATTTTGAAAATTCAATATCATCATTGCAAATATAGCTCCATTAGTAGTGCTTTAAAAGCTCACTTCATAAGGAATCTGCTTAGGCTAAGTTTTGATGAGCTCCATGTGCTGAAGCTGAAGTGTCATGTGTAAAACATGGAGCTAACTCCAATGATCATCTATAAAATTAGTTAAATTCTTCACTGATTCGCTAGAGAGTCTGAGAACTGAAAGCTTTGACTGATCAGAAAAATAATAAATGAGTGCTTTGTGTCCTAATCGTCATAATTATTCATAACCGAGTGGTAATAGACGCAGGGGGGTGGGGGGGTTTGCAATTTATATTTCTAAAGGGTAAATGTGAAATCCAATTTCTCCTTTCATTCAATTAGGTATATCACTCAACAGTGTTTAGACCAGTTTGGACAAACTTTGAAGATTCACTGGGTTGAAGGATTATTATGTAATTTTAGGGCATGAACTCCAACATTTTCCATGTCAACTGTTTTGATCAATGAATGGAGAATGTGATGCCTTATTGATGGAGAATAATATTGTCATTTAATTAGTAATGTGGATGAATGGGTTAAGAATCAAGCATTGGATCATTGCCTTGTCCCTCATTGTTATTCTTCGACATGCCATTGCGGATAATTCCTTTGCCATAAGTGGTGATTTATGGCACCATGCCAGGCTGAAACCACCCAGAAAAGGGAGATTGGCATCAAGCAGGCAACCAGCCATACAAGTTTAGCAGAATCTTACTTTAATCTTATTTTATTAATGTAGCACTCGGCTTACTGATCCAATATGTATGTATGTATGTATGTATGTACGTACCTACGTGTACATGATGCATGTTTTCTGAGGTTTATGTGGACGCTTGCAAATCAGGTAGCACTAATATAATGTAATGACAGTAACATTATAATTTCTGCTTGCAGTTACTCTCAGAAGCTTTTCCTTGCATCTCTTTGTGAAGATTTTATTTTTTATACAGGTGGTGGACATAGTTGCTTTAGAGACAGCGATGAAGCTAGAGTTAGAATGAAACGCAAGAAGTTCTGGGAGAAAGCAGTGGACGTAGAAGAACTGTGTGGAAAGAATGATTGGTGGTGGGGTGTCCGAGGTGAAATGCGAGACGATTTCAACCACAGCAACAAGGCAATTTCCTATGCAGAACATTTTCGTAACAGCAGATTTGTGGAATCAGTGCTAGATGTCTACTGGGAAGTCCCGCCGGTGGCTGGTCCTTCACTTACTCATCAAACAAGATATGATCCTGCCCGTGCATCTGACCCGATTATTGAAGATGGCAGGTTTGGATTGTTCAGGAGGCTGGGTTTAACGACATTAGAGACTTCTGTGTTCAATGGTTACACACAGATGGTATATCTTCAAATCTCACCGGCTAGCTCGTAAAGCTGTAGAAAATAGATGGAAAGTGATTTTATTTGCTTCAGCGTTCAGAATGTTGCATTTTCATGCTCAATGTAGATGAGATTTGAACTTTGTAAATGAGTTTCATTGTTTAATGATGTGATGCACAATCTTTAGGACCAATCTCGAGTAACAGTTCCTCGAATTGAAAGATCTAGGCAATTTGATTGCCAACATGGTTGCATCCATTCTGGAGTTCTTGAAAATCTAACCTAGTAGGGATAGAACTTTTTGCAGGCTTATTTGGTAAACATCAATCACTGTGGCTGAGATTTTTACCGTAGCTAATGGAAGCTAAATGGTCTTCAAAAAATTGATAAGTCATGAAGCAGTGGGTAACAAACTAAAATGTACTTTTCGTTTTTGCTGTAAAAATGCTCAGCAAATGTCATGAAAGTTGAGGTCTTCATCAAAACTCCATAGCTGAAATTCATGAACTGAAATAATACAGACTGGAGAGCAAACAGGGTTGCTAATGGGTTGGGTTAAAACGAGGACCCAACCTTTCCCTAATAATAATACCTAGCCCATTAGTTATTTCTTAAAATCTGTTGCCCCTTCTTAAAATTTGCGGAATTTACGAGTAAAAGCCCCATAGGACCCCATACCACTGATGAGGTCCCAGAATCACCGTATATATGGGATGGGTCATGTTGGTGCGTTTTTGTCGTCTTCTTTTTTCTTTTTTCTTTTTTTTTTTTGTCATTTAGCGATATAGTCGATATCGACCATTCTGAATTTCTGATGGTTAATATCGACCATTCTGTGGTAGTTGCTCTTGATTTGCAAGACCCAAATAGAAATTGAGTTTTTCTCTCTTGGTTACTGGCGTTGCTCTAGAGCGGTGTATGGGGCCAAGATTGTGAGAGAGCATGAGAGGGAAGGAGTGAGGTGCGTAGGCAAAGACGTTGAGTTAGTGAGTGAGGCCGCAGAGGACGATGAAGGTGCCGAATTGGAGGAATATCTATTGAAAGGGGAAGATAGAGGAGCAGGAGATCAAGTAGAAGAGCTCGAGAGGGATAGAGAAGTTGGCGAGGGAGATGGGGAAGTCTCTCCATTTCTGGCATTAGAGGATGTTGTTGAAGGTCCTGAGGGTTTGAGTTTCTTCGTCTATGCAGACACAGCGAGGGAAAGAGAAGGTCGAAGACGACATGTTCGATGAAATGCCATTGAGAGAAAGGGAGGGAGGGGAAAAGAAAAGGAGAGAGAGGGGGAGAGATTCAATGAACCCAAATAGGTAGAGGAGAGAAAGGGAGAAAATGAAAAACTAGGAATTCGATTTGTCTAACACGACCCAAGGGGGGTGAGGGCGGAGGTTCTGCAGATGGACCTGCAAGTTCGTTTTTTTTTTTTTTTTTTTCCTTTTCTTTTCACGATATGGTCGATATCAACCATTCTTTTGTGTTCAGCAAATAAAACAGCTACATGTTGAAGAAAATCCGACTAACATAATGGTCAATATCGACCATATCACTAAATGACCAAAAAAAAAAAAAGACAAAAACGCACTTTGATTCTGGGACCTCATCAGTGGTATGGGGTCTTATGGGGCTTTTGCCCGTAAGTTCCTCTTAAAATTAAGAACAAGTCATCAAAGATTCTATTTTCAAGAAAAAAAAAAAAAAAAAAACTATCTTTCTTCCTTGCAAAAAGAGGACGACTCTTTTCATCTTCCCAATACATCACAAATGATGCGGATAGTGCAGGGTAAATTCTGAACCCAAGCCGACAGGTTGCTATCCGTAAGAACAATCCTGCTGGCGGTTGAGCTTTTCTTCCTTCCTTGCAAAAGTATACAACTTACTGAACTAATATTGCCATGGCAACTTTATCTTGTGGTCTCTTGGATTTGTAATTGGGATCATTGATATAGGATGGTCATATACCAGTCGGCCCACATTGGCAAAATCTTTAGCCTCACTGTGAACTTTTTTCTGAAGTTATTGGATGATTATCAACTCCTAAATCACATCTCTACTATTAGTGATGGTACACTGATGCAAGTTAATTGGCATCGCCCCTTTAAATTATTTGCTTTTTTGAGACATGGACATGCGACATCTAACAGACTTCGCCTACAAAAGCCAAAGATGTAGCAAAGGTGTACAAGTATTTGATTGTAAATGCCCATTGAAAATACCATTAGGATAAATGCATTAAAATCAAGACAAATCGATAAATTAAAACAGATGAGTTGCAGCTTCTTTTTTTCTCAATCCACCCGACATGAAGGATGCGGTGATCTTCTCAAGCTATGGAAGATGGTACATATCTGCAGACTCGAGCTTCTTTGTAAACAAGTCCTGGTTTGCAGAAGTACTGTTTGTCTGGACTACAATGCCTATCTTCTAAACAGATGCATTGGCCCTCCAGTGCACATCCATCACCTTTTGTTGCTGCTTTTCCAAGCAGTATCTCATCTGACCATTCACTTGAAAACATGGAGCCAGGGTCCAACTGCTTCTTTGCTTGAATGAACTTACTGAAGTTGGGGTATTTGTTTTGGACACCTGAGAATGCAAGGTTTCTATTCTTGGCCCAATGCGGCTTGGCCCCATACTTGAAGAATGCCATTTGCTCCACCTCTTCCCAGACATCTTGGTTTAGCCTAGGTGTCGAAGGCTCATCAGCTCTATAGTAATTGAAGTCCACGACAACAGAGTCCTCGGACTGACCGATGTATGCCCCAGAAGCCTTGATGAAACGGATCAATAGGCCGTTGTAATTGTCTACTCCACAGAAGTTCTCTGGTTTAATGTCTCTTAACTTCTTGACATCTTTGATGAAATCACCAAATCTTGAAGCAGGGAATATAGCTGTAGTCTCATAGAATCGCAGTCCTTTGAACCTGGGGTCCCAGGCACATGAGCTTGTGGTGCTTGTCACTGGTGAATACAAACATGAGCCAGAGGTTTGCATTTTACCCTGTCGACCCACAACTGGATAGCCTGTGAAAATGAGGTTGTTCTTCAAACCATTTGCAATGAACTTTTTGTATGCCAGTCCTGAAGCTGCCAGTGTACATTTTCCTCTGACATTCTTTGCTGATTCCAATGAATTCTCTGCAGAACCAAATATTTGTTATTAATTTATACAAATAATATATTCATTGTGTGTGTGTGTGAGAGAGAGAGAGAGAAGAGCACTCACTTTCGCGCAACTCAACCCAACTTTAGTACACCTTAGTTAGTTTGGTTATTAGATGATGTAGCATTTTTCATGAGAAAAAACTCTTTTATATTAGCACCCTCCTGAAATTTCAGAAAATCCCTTAATGATAATTGAAACTTTTGAAGTTTTTGGCTGTGATAATCTATATGTATCCTAGCTGTAGGCCTCAATGTGGATGATGTGACATACACCAAACAGATTTTTGTCTGGATGGTGGCCATCAAGTAGATGGCTAAACAAGAAACTAGTCCATGAACCAACATTTAACAAACAAGGGCCATTAATCGCAGGGCGGTTGTCCAAGCAGTCTGATTTGAGACTATGCTTTACCTACTTAGAAGCCTGATTTGGATTGGATGGATATTGGTGTGTATTTACGCTACATATGCAGCAGCTGTGTGCATGTGTAGGGGTCATCAAACCAAAATTTGTAGAGGGTGAAGAAAGAAGCACCTGTAGATCTCACGGCACTGGAGACCAATATCAGAGTGGACTGGAACCCAAGGAAGTCATTCATCGCATCTCCGGAGCTGTTCAAGGGAACTCTATCATCATTCCTGTAAACAGTTTGGTTCTGTGATGGGTACCAGGTAATGTCTCCAAACTCATGTTTCTTTGCATGATCCATTAATTCTTCTTCCAAACTTTCATCGCTTTTGAATAAGTAAGTGATGCTTCTTTTAAATCCAGGCTCTAAAGAGAGGCTTACCTGTTCAGTTTGAAAATGTGAATAGCAACACATTGAAAGATTTTAATGTAACCAGCTTTTAGAAACTTGATTAAATACTAGAAAATCAGGTTTAGGATACAATGTTCTGCCCACGATTAACCTGTTTTCTCT
Organism: Litsea cubeba; assembly: GCA_012931725.1. Lineage (NCBI taxonomy): Eukaryota > Viridiplantae > Streptophyta > Magnoliopsida > Laurales > Lauraceae > Litsea > Litsea cubeba. The sequence continues at coordinate 114,253,366 of CM022944.1, forward strand.
TTCACACAAACACATGCGGTCACATGCAGACATATGAGCCATGGTGACAGATAGAAACTACTAAGCGCAAGCACGCACACATACTGGAATGATTCCTTAGTTAGATAGGTTGTTTTGTTTAGTATTCTAGAGGAGCTCTTTTATATCAACCTAGTTTGATGAGATAAGGCTCTAACAATATAATGAGGTGATTAAGGAATAAATTGCTATAGTACCCATCCAGAGCCTAAAATGCTTGAAAACACAACAACATGAGAAGTTCAATTAAATAACCCAGATTCTCATGTCAACAGTCCAGTTCTTGTTTCCCTGGACCAATCCAAGTTTAGAGTCTTACTTACTTGAGTTTAAAATCCTCCTTAAGGCCCTGTTTTGATTTTCATAACTTGGTTGCCGAGCCTTAGTCTACATGTAAAGCTATTTACCTGTTAGTCTGTTCACCTAGCTCTAATTAGATTTGGCATGGGACAAACTAAGTGTCAGCTACATGTACCAAACACATGAGCCCTCACTTACCTGCGCTCATAATTCCAATTCCTCTTCAATGAAATTCGGGCTTTATCCTCTTCCATTAATGTGGTCTTTCGTCATGAGCTTAGATCGGCAAACCACATGGCAAATGCACTTGCCAAACAGGGAATTGATAGGACTTCTTCTTGGGAGGGCATGGTTTTGTAATTGAGGTGGAGGTACAATCCTCTTGTACGTTGTTATTTTTTTCTTGTTTTAACTCTTTGTATAGTTTTCTCCTTTTAATGAATTAGTTTGTTACCAATAAATTAAACAAAAAAACACAATAACCCGTGCTCAGCATGGTATCTCCATGCATTACAAAATAAATAATCATACATTAAAAAGGTTATGAAAGTTCCTCATTTCGTAGAGCAAGTTGCATAAAATGGAAATAGAAAAACTGGTGTAGAAAGAAAGGAATAAAACTTTAAAAAGTAGAGAGTAAACTTGAGTGGTTTTGTGGAGTAGAGGTGTCACGACCCGGCCCACCTGGTATGATATTGTCCGCTTTGGGCCGCAGCCCGCACGGTTTTGTTTCCGGAGCCCTTTGAGCTCCAAAAGGCCTCATACCACGACCCGGCCCACCTGGTATGATATTGTCCGCTTTGGGCCGCAGCCCGCACGGTTTTGTTTCCGGAGCCCTTTGAGCTCCAAAAGGCCTCATACCAAGTAGTTACCGACCTCGCACATATAGCCCATCGTCTGGGCGCTCTCATAGGCGATGTGGGACGGAGTCCCTGCCTTGCTCGCAGCTGACCCGGGTCCTCACAAGAGGTGAGTGGTTTGATGAATAAAAATACGAGTGGGTAGTTGAATGAAATAACTAGTGGAGAGAGAATGTGGATTAGTTGAAAAAAAAGCATAACCGTCAGTCAAAATTAGAACCAAAACCCTTGGCTTTAATATATTATTATGGTTCCTAAACTTTAACAGGATTTTTCTACCTGTTCACACCAAACTCTTCAATTTTGTGACTAGCCTCTGCTGAACGTTGAAGTAGAAACCTTCTACATCTGTATGTCTTTAGTCACTACTTTGAAGAAAATGGGTATGTTGTGGTCAAAATTGATCTTTGTTTTATGAAGTATGAAATTTGTCTTCCTCTTGATCTTTTGATGTAAGATGAATCGTTTTAACTAGACATCTTTACTGGAAACCTTCCAGTGAAAAAATCTTCATTGAAAACTTAGAAGGAACATAATTGAGATTGCTCTCTGCAATGTGGATCCACCATCTTGTTATTCGCGTCCTGCGCTTCTCATCTTCATTTCATGGAGGATTAAGAAAATTGACCCACTATCATTTCTAAACAGCATGTGCTGGGTCCTTTTTTACTCCTCATAAGTTGGAGCTCAAAAGGCACTTTATTTGGCCTTTATGTCCTCAAAATAGATGGCCCATTAGTTATACTTATGAGTGGCTTGCTTGGGAAGCAAGTTGGCCATGTATATGAGTGAAAAAAGCAAGCCGGTTCTTGGTGATAACCGATTTGAAGAAGAGATAGCTAAAAGAAAGGCACACAAAAGAGAAGAAAAAGAGTGTTTTTCTTTGGGCTTTGAATCTTCATCCGATTCTCTTCCATGGCTTGCAAATTCGGGTGTAGCAAGTCGTCTCACCGGTTTGGTTCTTCTCCAACAAGGAGTTTGGGTTAGTTCTTGTGGTAGAGATTGGGGTTGTAAAGCACAAAGAAGCAACCTTGTATTTCTGTCTCCATTGTGACTTGTGTATGAAATTGAGTAAATCCTTTGTAGATTGCAAAAGAATAGAAATGAAGATGATTATAAACCAACATCATTTGGCCTGGTTGGTGTGGAAGAGTCCCAAAGTTCTGTCCAACATCTTCTGGGGAGGATAAATAAATAAAACACATGCACACACCTCAAGTATTTGAAAGGCAAAGCAGATGAACCAACCTTTGAGATGACACCCAGTAAACCCAGAGAGACCCTCGCCGCATTGAAGAGTGGATCTTGACCGTTGATTCTGATAACCTTAGCATACCCCTCAGATGCTCCAGCAGGCACCACAAGGCTGAGGCCCACCACATGATCATGGACAGCTCCACCCTTCCCCCACCAAGAGCTCCCATGCGATCCAGTACTAATGACACCACCCAGGCTGGCTCCCTCCCAATAAGGAGCAGCAACCAAACTTAGTCCAGCCTCTTCCACTCGATCGATGAGCTCGCGCAACCCCACTCCTGAATCTGCTGTAACAATCAGCTTCTCTTTGTCAACTTGGATGCTTGAATTGTACTTTGATGTACTGATCAAGACCGAGTTCTCTGGTGGCGATGCTGGGCACACCAGTTTTGGGATGGTGTGTGCGTAACCAGATACTACTTTCACCTTCTGCTTGTTCTTATTGGCATTGGCCACAGCAGAAAGGATCTCTTCTTCTGTTGTTGGGTAGACAACAGAAGAAACCCAGCATTCCTTTCTATCACCCCACTCGCCATATGCGTTAGAGACGATACAGCCTGTCTGGTTGCAGATGGCTGGCGGCTGAGGCGGCATGCCAGGCACGCCCAGCAAGCAAATCATGATCACCAGAAGCAGAAGCAGGCCATGAACAGGCAACAGAAGATAGGCCATTGGATGGTATGCCTGTGTCCTTCCTTGCAAGAAGAAGCTTTTTTGTGTTCTTGGGTCTTAATTCTTAAGCATGTAACAAGTTATATGAAGCTTCAAAGGGAGAAGGGCCTGGTGTCAGTATCTTGGATTAGGGTACAACCTAGGTGCTGGATTTCTTTTATTTTATTGAGTGGTGCTGCTTCCTTTTTTTGGACTCAAATAATAATTGCGAATTTTTCTTTTTCGGTAAAAGAGATTTGAGATTTGAATGCAGTGTTGGAAGCACGTCTTGGGAACAAGGATCCGGCGGATCTTCTGCAGCTCCTGACTCCGTGGGACTGACTGGCCTACAAGAGGGCTTTGGGTTCTAGCTGTATGAGAATTCCATGTCTATTGGGATGCTGGACCCGATAAGAAAAGAGCTTATTAGATTGGTAAGCCAGCATTATCATGTGTAGGAATGTACACGGATCGGATTGGTGTGGATTAGGCCAAATCCGTCTTACGGATTGGTGGATTTGAAATCCGTCACCAATCAGTGGCCGTTAAAAATTGATCCGATCTAGATCGGATCAGTATAATCCGTTAAATCCGTCGAATCTAATGTAACTAATGTTACAAAAAGAGATCAAACATATTGTAAAGATTTCAGCATACAAACTAACAATCCACAAAAAAAATATATATATACAAATTACAAATATATTTAGACCCCTTAAGTTTAGACCTCTTAACTTATATTTAGACCCCTCAAGTTTTTTTATTTATATTTAATGTCAACATATTGAATCCGGGGATTGATGGTGGAATCCATCACCGATCCGTTGCCAACGGATTACAAGATTTTCAATTCGTCACCAATCCGTTTACCTTCGGTTCGATTAAAAATCCAATGATCGAATCGGATCGGTTTTACCGATCAGCGGATTTGGAATCCGTCACCAATTCGTCACCAATCCGTTTACCTTCGGTTCGATTAAAAATCCAATGATCGAATCGGATCGGTTTTACCGATCAGCAAATTTTTTGTGCACCCCTAATCGTGTGGAACTAATTCTTCTACAAATATTTTGATCCTAAAGCTTTCCTCATAGTATAAATTATGTTACATTACATGTCCTATTTTAAAACCATTTGCTATAGGGCTGCATCCCACTAATATAGGGAGGATCTTCTATAGTTTACTAATAAAGGTAATAAATTTACAAAAAAAAAAAAAAAAAAGTTAGACAAGGACTAGGGGGGAGGGAATTTATGGAAGTGGGTCAATTAGTCACATTATTAGAATGAGGACAGGCTGTAAATAAGATTTGTCAATGAATATTTTTGGACCATGTGACCTATCCAACCCAATTGACAGCTAATATTGCCTTTCATTCCTTAGTCTTGGATTGGATGGTTAAAAATGACTAATAAGACTATCAAAAGAAATCAAGAGAAAGGATGAGAGAAAAAAATTTCACTATGTGGAAGCATGACAATTGAGAGAGGGCCCAGAAAGGGAATGGTTTGAAATAAAAGGCCAATCAAATGATCCTATCTTTTATTTTTACATACTTTTGTGATAAAATGCAAAATCTCATCCTTGATTTTTTTTTTATTTTTGAGAGAGTGTTTGGCATAAGATTTCGCACAGTTGGCAAATATATATTGGATGAAACAATATTTTCCTATTTCTACTAAACAGGGGATTCGGACTCACGATGATGTTGTCTGGATGGCATGGGATTTTAGAGCAGTGCATATTCAAAGGTGTCCAGCATCAGCATGTGTGAACAGATTGGGTTGATTAAAAGTGGCCCCACCTATGAACACCAATAAAAGGGCTAAAAAAGTGTTTAAATCTAGTGCTTTCCACGTGAGAGAGAAAGAGAGAGTATAATCATATCTATTTGGATTCTTGTGCTTGTTTGAATCAATTGATCATGAACCCATGGCATTGGGCCCCTTTTTGGTTGACTAAAGGAGAAAATTCCTGCTTTCATAACTGCACAGGATCCGGACCCTGCTGTAAGTGCTTGAGTGGGTGCAGAATTTCTTGCCGAAGGATGGGGACATGGGGTGGGTCGTCTTAGGGAAAAGAAATATAGGATTTGATTAAAGAATAAAACCAAAAGGAAGACAAGAAAAGGGAAACTCCAATCCTGTTCACACATGCATATCCCTATGATAATTTGCCCTAAACTGAAATCTAGGGCCGCACAAAAAAATCTAATGTCACCGCAAAATCAGACTGAACCGGACAGTTTGGATCGATTCTATGTAGATCGGTTCGGTCAACGGTTTAAAAATCATAGAAACCGCCTTACATCAATCGGTTATAGGTTTGTACCCATGGTTAACCGCCTAAGCCGAACCGACCGTATGTATTAACTTGAGTATTGAGTTTTGACTATTTTAGCCTTAGGGGGAGAGCTTGTAAGTTCTATTGCATGTTACATGTTTGATGAAAGTTCGACTAGAAGTGTGCATTATTAGGTTTTTAGTAGCGTTGTCGATGAGTTTGGTCTGATCTAAGAGAAAGTGAACTATAAAGAGGCTCATATCAATTAGTTCAAAATTAGGACTACATTCCACTCGAACCCATCGATCTTGTTTGCAAAAAAACAAAACTAGTTCATTTTGTATTGAATTTATTAGTCTGGATCAAGCAATGTAGTCTATTACAGGTTTTATGCAGAGAAATAGGTACGTGTCTGACCATTTTGTTGGTGTATTTTACTAGAAGATTTGAACTGCTTCAACTCATTGGCCTGAAAAAGTTGGCTGAACCTGGCCTGGTCCATTCAATCACGCGATCGGATGATGGATGGAAAGAGTTCATCCATCGTTTGACGCATGCTTCCTGGTTGAAACGAATTATGAAATATATTTTGGTAGTAATTACAGCTTCTCCTCGTTCCATTTGATGTACCAAATTTGAACTACAATTTTTTTGTGAAAAAAAAAATAAAAAACAAAAATACCGTAACCAAACCAAACCGGTCCGGTTCCGTTTAAGCACGTCCGGTTCCGTTTAAGCACGAAAATTGATGAGTTTGGTTAGGTTGATGGTTTCCCCTCTAAATCGATCCGAACCGCCCATGTACACCCCTACTAAAATCTGGCTGCATCCCTCAACAGGTGTGCATGCCACAATTTATAACGAATGTGGATAGTTGACCATTCTATCTTCTGGCCTTCTTAGGTGTGGCCCACCGGCAATCTCCCACCTGATAAGTGGGCCCAAATGATCAAAGCCCTCTTTTTGAGGAATTCTTAACAAAAATGCTAATTTTAGAAGGCCTCTTTTCAAGTGTGAACCCAACATTAAAAACGTAAAAAGTTTCAAATAAGGCTTTAAGTCTTTGCCTTATTTCAAAAAAGGACACAAGTTTTAAAACTTTCAAATCAATCCATAAGTTTTTCAGGAAGTTTCAAATAAGGAAATCCGCCCATTTAAAGTTAATTTTTCGACAAGTTTTTCCTCAATTTTTGTGAAATACCCAAATCACCCTTCATTGAAATAAAACTCTCATTCACTTCCTCCATATTCTCCTCATTTCTTCACCGACGTCCTTACGGTGAACAAGGACAGCCAACGTCCCCACGGCGATTGGCTGCCGGACAGCCGTAACCATGTCATAACTTTAAATGAAGGGTAATTTGGGAATTTTAAAAAAATCGAGGAAAAATTTTGCCAAAAAACACCTTTTAATGGCTGGATGTCTTTTTAATTGAAAACTTACAATAAAACTTAAGAACTAATTTAAAAAATCTTGAAACTTGTGATTTTTTTTAAATAAGACAAGAAGTTAACGCCTTATTTGAAGTTTTTTCCAAAAAAGAAATATGGTTGATTTTCCATGTAATGTGTTCAAAAGGTGAAGTGTTTATGTAGTCAAGAAATCCATATCCTCTTAGCCCAGCCCCATAAATTCTTCAGCGGGGGCCAATTTCAAAATCCAGACTCCTTAAAATCACTGCCCAGTCATATCACCACTAGGCCTAATTTGACACTCATCAGACCTTTTATCACCTCCCACATATTTTTAACATTTTTAACTAGGTATTTATCTCTGGTCACCCCCCATATATATTGACCACAACACATGAAAACTTTTTTTATTTTTTCCATTTACAGTAGTAACATGACTATTTCTTTGCAAGTGGGAACGAGTGGATGATCTAAACATTCTTGAGGAATTTACCCATAAAATCCCTTTAGGACCGCATACGTCCCAGCGGGACCCAAATTATTGTTCGATACGGGAGAGATCCTCGTATGGGCTTTTCTTCTTCTTTTTTTTTCGTTTTGTAATATGGTCGATATCGACTATAGTCGATATCGACCATTTTGCGGGAACCCAAAAAGAAAATGGGTTTTTCAGGAGGGGAGGAGGAGGGAGAAAAGTGGTCGATATCGACCATAAAACTGTCCTCTTTAATTGTCGATATCGACAACATAACTGAAACACAAAAAATACAGTCATTGTCAGTATCGACCACTTTTATTGTCGATATCGACAACATAACTTAAACACAAAAAATACAGTCATTGTCAGTATCGACCACTTTTATTGTCGATATCGATCACTTTAAACAAAAACGAACAAAAGGATGATGGCACAGATCAGTGCTCCGTTTGGAGATACAAAACCTGTAAATTACAGAAGCAGACCATTACATAAACCTCCTTTCTTCATGCTTGTGACTGGTGAAGAGTGTCACATGACTGAAGCCAAATATTGTACTACACTTTCTCATTAAACCAATAGACCGATGTTAAAATATAAATTACAAAATAGGATACCAACTCACAAGAAATTGAGCTTCTTGTTTTTATATAAAGTTAACTGCAAAATGATTAGAATTAAATGAAATGGTTAAGAGTATGTCTAATGTGAAGCCATTACACAATTTACAACAAGCAGTCCACTTTCATATTCAACTATAACTGGCATCATCCTTTCTCTTCTCATGTTGGCAAATCAACCCAATGCACCTCTCTCCATCCCCTCACTCTGCCCCAACTTGCAGAGCACTAACAACAGTAATCGAATTCCGGGCAATTCCCTTCTCAATCATCTCACTAAAAAGGCCAAGAGCTTCAACTGCATTCTCATTTTGTAAATATCCAGCAATCAAAGAGCTCCAAGAAACCACATCTTTCTTCGACATTCTATCAAACAGATTCATCGCGTTATCCATGTGACCCACTTTGGCATAAAAATTCAAGCGAGAATTAGCAAGAGACATGTCATGTTCAAATCATCTCCCAACCACAAACCCATGACAACACCTTCCAGACCCAAGATCCCCACATTGCGCGTTGGTCGAAACTGCACTAACAAACGTCCACAGAATAACATCCGGTTGAGGAAATTCATCAAACACTATACGTGCATCACCCATTTCTCGCCAAATTCTTCCTTCTAAAATCAGAAGAGGCCAGAGGATGAGACCGCCTAGGCGGAGAGAGGTCCGACGAGTCACCTCTCACTGAATTCTTCCTCTCCAAATCGAGTTTCACCGTAGACAAACGGTTACGCCGAGGAGGAGAGAGGTCGGGCGAGAAAACTCTCTTTGAATTCTTCCTCTCCAAATCCAATGATCCCCTCAAAGGACGGTTACGCCGAGGAGGAGAAAGGTCCGGCGACTTGGGTCTCCCCAAATTCCTTCGTTCATGATCCAACGTAGAAGTCGAGGAGGAGGATGAGAGAGGGTCCGGCGAATCATGTCTTCCTGAATTCTTCATCTTCAAATCAAATGACTCCACCCCAGAATGCGACAGTCGGGGCGGCGACAAATCCCGATCTGGGGTGAGGGTGAGGGTATCTTCCGAATTAGGATTGGGTTTTGGAATTTTGCTGATCGAGGGCCTTGATTCAGCATGCTCAGGTGAAGGAGTATCAAGCCGGGCTCTCCGTTTTCGTGAGGGAGACATGTCAGAAACTCCATTTTCAGAATCCAAAAGCTTGGGATTTTCAGAGATCGAAACCCAACCGCTCCCATCGTCTGAAATTGTTAGGTAAGGCCGTCGAGATCGGATCTCCTCAAGCCTCTTCATCCTTTTAACCTCGACATCTTCGTCGATTTGGGGTTTATCCTCATCTTTAAAAAAATAAATTTTACAAAATATGAGACTAGGGTTTTGAAATGGGGAACATTTAGATTTGGGGAAATTACAAAGTTGTAGCACCTAACCTGAAGAATCGTGGACTTCATCTTCTTCTTCGAGATACTGGGGTTTCTGCCAGACACCTCCCATCTTCTCCATCCTGAAAAACCTAATTTTTATTTGGGTTCCCGCAGAATGGTCGATATCGACCATAAAAGTGGTCGATATCGACCATTCGCTAAACGAAAAAAAAAAAAAACGCACATGTAGAGCCTTATTCGTGTCAATGGTAAATACGATGCCTCCGAAGTGGTATAGGATCCTATGAGGCCCTACCAGGTAAATTCCTCAACATTTCTTCCATTGGACATTTTAAATTGTGAAAAGTAATAAATGTGATAGGAAGGAAGAGAAAGATATTTTAAATTTGTAATATTGAACAAAGTTTTGTGTAATTGTAGAACCTACAAGGTAGGTTTTAATTTCTTCTATAGCCCAAGAAGCTTCCTCTACATATCTACTTGAACTTGGCATTTTCCCAAACATTAGGTTTGTAACTTTTTTAGATATTATATAAAACTTATATCTGATTTTATATATACATCTTTCATATGCAGGCCCAACTTGAAATAAACATCACATATATAGATATAATGTGAAAGATATATAATGAAGTGCATGATTGTAAAAACATATATTACAAAAATGAAACGAGTCTAGCTTGAGCCAAAGATTAATCAAGCCTAGTTGAGTAGGTTCGGCTCATTATCATCTGTATTTTGAGAATGACCAAGATAAATTACAATAATAAATAATATTTCCTCATATGTCGTATTTGGGCTTTTTTTTTGTTGCTAAAATTAGAAGTAACATTGGCACCAAAGAGGTGATTGCCTTTTTCTAGTCTCTCTTAATTTACCACCTATTTAGGAGTAAAATGCTCCCGAATACCCTCATATTGAGGTTTAAATTGGATTTTAAAACCTCAAGATGATAATGACAATTTATATTAAGGTTGTTTTTTTTTTTTTTTTTTTCATTTCACGTGGGCAAGAGCAGCAAATCTTATTGGCTGTGGTAAAGTTGTCGTTTAAAAAAACAAAATATTTGGTTCAAAACCTTATAACAAAATATAATCGTTGCCATAACGTTACGATTAGACATTTTCAAAACATGGCCTAGGTGGACACAGTAGCAATTGAATTCAAAGATGATTGCATGGATCCACCTCTTTCTTTGCAAGTTGGACCAAGTTCTAATATTTCAAGCAATTGATATAATAAGCCCACCACCCAATCATGATCGATCTGCATAGTGGATGTTTATGATCAAAGTTTGGTCACAAATCAAGAAGATCAAGATTTCATACCATTGATGAATTTAACCAAAATATAACCAGATCATTGAACCTGCGACTCAGAAGACCAGCCCATGATTTGGAATGTGGTGATGCAGATCACGTGGTACAGGAATCTAGAAACTATAATTTGGACTGTTGTAATGCAGATCGCAGTAGTACAGGAATCCATCCTCATGTTCCTTGGATGCGCAAGTTTGTCATACTCTCATATGTGCAAGTCTCTTGGGGCTCCAACGCCCCTTAGCCCCTTTGCTGGGATACCCCCCAAAATAACAAACCAACAGCCACAGGATTGTAGGTTAAGTGACCTTCAAAACACAGTTTGCTCTGCGCCCAAAGCCAATAAATCCACTTCTTAGAACATGACACTCCAACCCCTCTCCTGTTCTAGAAAACCACAATGAACCTACTACAGAAAAACCTCTATTTTTGTTCACATGTTCAACTCGCTCATATTAGTACAATACAAGTGATTAAAAACAAAAAAGAGCCCTTTTAGTTTGATGCCTTCCCATCCTAAGAGGGAAAAAATATTTTCCATGCCTCGGCCTGCCCCCTTCTGCCAAGCTCTCCATGATCACATCAGATCATCTCACCCATGATGTTCATTATAGACCACTTCGACTGCTTGATTAGGAAAAGCATTGAAAGGTTGGGCTGCATCAATTGCCGAAGAGAAGAACCAACTCATGCGGTCCCAGAAAGTCTGCGTATATCTTCTTCTAGATTTACTCTAATTTGCTCTCATCAATTTTTTTAAAAAAAGGACAATTCATCTTAAAGATTACCACCTGCAATCGCATAATTTTTAGTTGCTAATGCTCCCTTTTTTATTGGCTAGATTACCTCCAGGAGGATGCTCAGGAATACAGAAAATTTCGAAGTCTAAACACAAGATATATCCAACTAAAGTGTGGCAGAGAACAGAAAATCCAAATCAAAAGCCATTGATTGAAGTTTCAGATAAACTACAATAGCTAGGGTACTACTACAGTACTACTCTTTCCAAAGAACCTTCATGTTTAACATTTTCTGGTATCATTGTCAGAATTCCAGCCAGAAAGGGAAAAAGAAAAATAGTTCTAGCCCCACTTGAAGTCCTAAAAGCACAATGCACCAACCCACTATCACAGAATGTTACAGAATGCAAGTATTGCTTGTTATATTTTAAAGAAAAAATAAAGCTCACACAATCAACTGGGTATCAGCTCACGAGGGATCGATCCCTAGGTCTATCGAATAGGAACTTGTAGGGTTGCGTTAGGTGTGTGTACCAGAGCCAAAAAAAATTAAAGAAAAAAAGAGGGTATCAGCCATCAATAATCTTCAGCGTTTCCAGTTCTAGAGATGTAACCAATTTCCATTCGAGGGCATTGCAGCCATTTGTTCGTGTTTTATTTGAAAAATCACAGGCAGTTTCTTTTCCTCGTCTAAGAAAGTGCATCATTAATTAAATTTCCCAGTTATGCCAAATTGAAAAACAATGACTTCACATAACGGACATCCTAGAATCCAACTGTGGTCAATTTCCCAGCATATAAACTGGTTCAAATGATGCGACAAAAGGTCATAATGGTAGCGGCTTGGCAGAAACCAAAATAGGATTATTGCAATGCTCGCGGCATTTTCATGCTAGGGAGGATATATCCCAGGGTCAATGTACATAAGGCTGTCATGTAGCCAGAAGAAAGGGTGGAAAAAGCAGGTTGGGAGGCTCACTGGAAATACTATAGCCCAGAAGTCAAGTCAACCATCTAGTGATCTAGAAGCCGAGAATCTCAATTGATAAAAACATTGATCTTTCAGTGTCTCCACTGGATGGATGGACAAATCACATGAATAGCACACTTTCAGCAACAATGCCATAGATATTCAAAGACAGATTAAGTAGAACCTTTTATGTTTCGTGTTATAGTCCAAATGAGTGCTCTTGTGAGATCTTTCAATTGTGCCTTATCATGCTGATAAAAAGCAGAAACTTCATAATGTTATAAAGCCGGGAAAAAATGAAAAATAAGTGGCTTCTCGCCTATAAAAAGAAAAAGCAAGATTACAGGATGGGATAAACCTCCCAAATCTATTACAAGAAATAATCTCTAGTTGGGTTAAACACAAAACTTTAATTGAGAAGAAGAGATCCGCTCACCTCCATTTCTCCTGTAATTCCTTCTTCTCAGACAAGATCCATGTTACAAAGATTGCAGCAACAAGTGCAACAATTGTGATGAGCAGTAGTGCATAGCTGAAATCTTCTGTAAGTGAATCGTAAGTTCGGGAAGGTGCAATCCTAGTGAAGAAGAGATCAACTCCATATGCAAATAACTGACTGGTTGACTCCAGCTTGGCAGGAATTGTTACTATGCCTCGCAACCCTTCTACTTGAAGTGAGTGGGTCACATATGACTGTACAGACAATGACCCAATCAGTACAAAACCTAACCAAAATCCCAGCATAAACAATATGACAGATTTCTTCTGAAACTTGATATTACAAATATCATAGATGATAGACTTCTAGTATGAATCTCTGATCTTAGGTTATGATGCACGGATAATTCAAAATGGGCAATGTATCGTGTCATACTGTATCTGATATTTCACTTTTTGTGTAAAATCCATGTCCCCGCCATTTCCATGGCTTGCCCCTCTTGTAATTATGTCGTATCTAGGCATCATAGGTCATAGGACATCTATTGTAAAGGTCATAGCTGAGAGTGTTCTACTCCTTTTAATTTAAGCATTTTTTATTTAGTTTTTTTGGAAAGGTTCCTTTTAATTTAAGTTTCTGCGTTTTGTTCTGTTTCATTTTTCATTTTTTTTAACACTTTCACTGCTTTAGCCTTTTACAGAGGGAATCCTTTCCAAGTATGGCAAACCACATCCTTATTCACCTTCTTGGACTGGATGTTTACATTTTTCTCACAGAAATTCTTTAAGCACTTTCTCAACCCTTCATCAAAACCTTCGTGTCACAGATTAAAGCTTGGACCCACCTCTCTATGTTTCAGCACCTCTGATCCTCTCCATCCCAGCTTCTAGGCTTGGCTGCAGGATACAAGAAATAAATGTCTTGTTTGCTTGGGCATGAGGCTTGAACCTAAACTTCTATGCTCTTAAATCTTAATCATCTAATCTGAATGTTTAAATTAGTTAATCCAAAACTGACGGTAGGATGCATTAGGATAGTGGATTAAAAAAGATAAAAGGCCTATTAAGGAAGTCATCCAGATATAGAATGTGGACCTTTCTAGTTTTGTTGCTAACCATTTGTTTAGTAAATATGCAACCACTTTATGGGCGGGCACGGAGCACTACAGCACAAACATGAGGCCCACCTTTCAGGAGAGTTTCTATTGCAGACATGTCACACTGACACATTTGGCTGTTCATCAATGAGCAAGATCAACATGCACCTATAATAGTAGATGAAATGGCATGACAATAATTATCAAAACCATTTGGGTGGCCATTTTGTTTCATAAATGCTTTGTCAGCATCTCAACCTTTTGGAGATCCTTTTGGAAAAAGTGCATTGCAAAATCTAAAATAGAAAAACATTTAGAAAGAAGGGGAAAACCCAAATTGAAAAATACATACGTCACTCTTCAATTTCTACACTAAAAATTGTCCATTTATGCGTTAATTAAGTCAATGTCATGGCATCTTGGTATCAATAATATGATGGTGATGATGGTGACAATGATGATTAAGGTGATGATGGTGACAATGATGATTAAGGTGATGATGGTGGCCGGTATAGGTGGTGGTGTTCAAAATAGAGATGGTATCGCATTTTCTAAGTTGGTATCAAAGATTCTGATAAAGCAAAGGTATTGACCATCCCAGAAGCTTCAAGGATACTCTTTCCAGGATTTGCTAATAGTGTAAAGTGGCTCATCTAATGCAATTTTCATAAATCAAAGGGGGTCCGTGGAAATTTCAGCTCTAACCAAATATGATTGACTCTATCTTCATATATGAGGGTGGTAAGTCGGCATGTTGTAAGGGACACAAATGAGGTGGCAGATAAGTTTGCAAAGGGGCACTTACTGATGCCTCTCTCATTGTAATGCTTCCTTTGTTTCGTTTTGTGCTGTTCTTGTTCAGGTGACAGGTACAATGCCCTTATATACCCTTGACCCTTAAAAATGATAATTCTCTCATCATCTTCATAAGTCATTTTTTGAAGAAGTGCAACATCAATGAGCAGAGTGTGAACAAAATGCAATATTCTTACAATGAAAACAACAAAGGGAATGACAAATGCAAGCACCAGCAGATTAAATGCTGGATTCTTGCACCTGGAAACTACAAAGGGAATGCCAAATGCAAGCACCAGCAGATTAACATCATGCACAATGCAATACTAATTATTATAGTTATACCATTGTACGCATCTCCTCATCGAGTAATTTCAAGAGGTACTACACTTTTACATAAAGAAGCAATTCTATAGAAACTCTTCTTCTCTGTGGTTAAAAAAATGATTTTTAGCACCCCCATGCTTCTCTTCAATCTCTTTCACTTGTATTCCTTCTAATAAGATGAGAGATCTTTCCCTATTTTTACAGTAATGTTGGACGAATGGAGAAGTGCCTGATACCACTGCAGGCACCCTGCTTGTCAAGCAAATTTGCCTCAGCATATGTTTCCCTAGGTATATGTGAAGAAACTAAAATCATTTTTTAAGGAAGGGGAAGAAGCTGATAATCTTGGAGTAGAACAGCTAAAACAGGTCATCTTTGAGTGGTTTAAAATCCCTGATAATCTTGGAGTAGAACAGCTAAAAAATGTCATCTTTGAATGGTTTTAAAATCCCCTTGTGTGGTTGTTTGGTGACAGAGACTGAATGTTAATCCAGAAATTTCAGTGCCCAACACATGAAACTCTCACAAAGCTGAGCCTAAAATTTCCAGTAATTTTTACAAAACAAAGTTTACAAAATTTAGGCTCCAGTCAGATAGCAGTGCTTCTATACTGAAGATTACAGATGAAACGGACATTTATGAGGTACCATGCAGAGTATTATTATCCCCCCACCCCCAAAAACCAACCCCCAACTTTTTCCTTCTGGAAGTTCCACTCGGTGGTATCACAATATTACACAGAGATATAAGAAATGAAAGGAATAGAGAAATTAACCTGAGGAATGATGGGCAGTGAATCTGTTAATGGTATAATCCCTTCTTCTTTCTCCGATTGCGAGGGACTTACTGTCCTCCGAGGGTCCAGAAAACGTTTATCAAGGGCCAATACCTGTACAATGATTCACACCATTCACTTTATTCATGCACTCAGGTACAGAAATGACCAACGACCACCTATAAATTTGTCTGAAAATCAAATCTAGCAATCACCAAATCCAGCAATTCAGATATTTGACAGACCTGATCTCCAATGGTGCCAACAAGGATCTGCTTAGAAGTAATACCCTTGGCTGTTGCTGTCACTGCCATCGTTTTCACAGAATGAGTAAAATAGTAACTCTGTGATTTCACAAGCACCTCCGGCCGAGAATATGAAGAAATAGGAGAAGTAAGATTGTGTTTTCCCACTATAAGCTTCAATACATCTTTGTTATCCTGTTGGCAATAGTGAAACAGATCGATTTGAGAAGAAAAATGAAAGAAAGGACAAAAAGAAAAACCAACAAGAACATGCAGAAACTTCAATCAGTAAGAAATGAATGTAAAAGAACCAAGTTCTTACCGCCCGAGACTCATCATAAATCTCAATGACTGACATCTGATATCTATGTGCCCTGAGATTGAAGTAGTGGTAGATAACCCAGTTCTCGCTGAAGACCTTCAGAAATTATTGCAAACGGAAACAAGAACATTGTTACTATAATAGTTTCACTTGGTACTGAACAAAAATAACTGAAATTACTGACCAAAAACAAAATAAAAACTAAAAATAACAAAATTGACTATGCATGACTCCAACAAGACACTCCTTACAGCATGAACAGGAGCCTGTGAAGCTAGGTGAGTCGCACGATGTAATATGCGACCAGTTACAGTATCAACAAGGTACACTGCTAATGAAGCTTCCTCTGGTGTAGCAGATCCAATTGGTCCAGCGGCTTTAGGAGAAACTGTAGCTACAAAAAGCATATTTTTCGATATATATTTATACATCGCATCTTGATCTGCTATGACCTTTGCTTGGGTGTGAACAACCTGCAGAAGAGATCAAGAATCACAACCGACCTTGAAATCCCAAGTTTCCAACACAACACCAAAAGACCAATAACATAACTTAAAAACACTGAACTACAGTGTGAGAAATGCATCACTTGATTTTCTATATATTTGTGGTTTAAACCATTTACTATTTTCTGTTCTTTTTTTTTTTTTTTTTCATTTCCTAATTCGTTTTATGACTTGAACCCACAACCTATGCTTTTGAAATTTGCACCTTCAAACTGTACCACGGCTCCTGTGTCCTGTCCATTAACAGCTTTATAGAATAACCAAGACCATTCAAAAAAGATGTTACAAAATGATCTGAGGACTTCTATTTAAGTTCAATATTATATGCAATGGTCCAGACTATTTTACTAATGATACTTTGAAGACAGTAATAGAATAGCACCTAATCCAAGAAGTAGAACTGCTACTTGGGTCAAGTTGAGTCAGGTTAGAACCCACCCATGCCCCCCAGACATATGTGCCCTCAAGCAACCTGAACACTACTTTTTTCTTCGCTCTATTTCCCCCTGATTGGTAACATGACTTGAATCCACAACCACATGGTTGCAATACTGAGCACCTTCCACTATGCCACAGGCTCTTGTCGCCTAAACCATACTTTTAACGCAACTCATCAATCTGAACTCAACCCATCTATATAATTTTTAAGCTAAGCCCAACCTGATCAACCCAAATTACAGTTCCCTACACCAAAATTCCTCAAACAAAAAATCTCGAAAGGTTTAAAATTCTTTTCTTTCTTTTTTAATGGTCTTGAAAGGTCTAAAATTCCAACAATAAATGCCCCAGTTTTGAGACTTTACAAACGGCTCAAAATACCAATATAAAAAAGCCCCAATATCTAACTGAAAAGCCAATGTTAACCACAGAAGCCCTAAATTCAGACTTCCCCAAACTTGCAAAAGGCCCTAAAATGCAAGACCAGGAATTGAATACACACAAAATATATATATATATTCCAACAATGCCCAACCAAACAAAAAAGAAACACAAAAGATTTTCCAAATGTACAAGCAAATATACGAAAATTAGGAAAAACAAACATGTTATACAAAAAACATGCCAGGTCAGTTTGGCATGAGAGATGAGATTAATAACCATATGTAAAACTTTTATCTATCCTCAAAACTATTTCTCAAGTTGTGTCACATGCTTGATTTAATCTCAAACTGGTTCTTGGATTTATTGGCTTCTTGTTGGGGCTGCAACCTGGGTCTGGCCTAACCCAAACCTGACTGACACAACCTGATTCTTGCCTGGGTTGGGTTGGGTTCGGCCAGTTCGGGTATGGGTCGAACCCAGGTTCAAAACATTAACCTGACTCAAATTCGGGCTGGGCTTGGGTTAAGGCCTTAGGAAACCCAACTTGACCTGATCTCTACCCCTCTGCATTTTAGTGTGCATCTCTAGTCAACATTTTGAAGGAAATTATTCAAAATACCAAAATCCACTCATCTAGTGGGTGGTTGCTTTACGCTTTCCAATTAGTCACACATTATCCAAGTAGTTGCACATGTCAATTAAAAAAAAAAAAATTGCTCATAGTAAAGGATCGCTTTCATTTCTCTCTTCCATAGTTTCTTTCTTTGAAACATACCATTACAGTCCAGTCCATCCTTAACACAAAATGAGAAAGAAATGATTGAGAGCAAGATAACAATATTGATCTTGCTGTCATGTCCATCCTTCACTATCCCCTTCACTGCCCTCATAATATGCAGTTATGCACCCTTTGGGTTCCAGTTGATGTTGCTGTTAGCCCCATACCACATGAAGAAAAAAGAAAGAATAGCAACAGAGAGACAAAGATGAAGACAATTTTGCCATTGCAATTGGTGGATATCGAAGAGGATGAAAAAGGCCTATCATCTTGGGTTCAGACAATTAATTTGGCAGATACAGAGAATCCTTAAATATTGAGATTATAGAAGAGATGTATGATGGGGCAGTGACAGGTGTAAAAAATATGTGAAAAGAGGCAACTGAGTTCCATTTAAAATTGAGCAGCACCAATGGTCCTCTTTCAGCTGCTTTGTCTTGATTATGAACAACTTGATAGCAAAAAACCGGGGTGAAATTCATTGTTATATGTTGTTTGTAGATGGTGTGATGCTCACCTAAGACTCCAAATAAAGGATTCTAAATCAAATGGTTTGAAAATAAGCAAACCAAAGACAAAGATATGGAGTGCAAGTTTGATAGTTCCAAGAGTAGAGAGGATTGATTTGATCAAATTGAAAACTACAAAGTGATGAGATGAGTTCTTATATAAAACAACTGTAAAACACAGTGGAGGGCCTGAAGAATATACTACAAACAAGAGCTGTGCAGCTGACAAGACAAGCTACTACAGCATTGCTTGATCATAAAGAGCCTCTGCCTCTGAAGAATAGTTCTATAAATGTAAGTTAAACCTGCACTGTTATCAGAATGTCAGAAAGAAAGAACGTGTCGTTCAGATAAGTAATGGGTATGAGGAGTAACCACAAAGATTAGAATAAGAAATAACATCGTAAGAGGAAATACAAGGATTATTCGAACAGAAGAGCACTAACAAATGGTGTTCAAGATTTAAGCACGCACGCAAAAGACTAGAAACAGGTCCCCTATGAAGAGTTTAATGTGTTACAACTTACAAGGAACTAGAAGAATAATTAGATTAGTAAAGACTCCAGCTGAAGTAGTCCGAAGCAACATTACACATAGTTGTCAATTCCGTTCCATTTCGGCCGGAATTGGCCGGAACGTTCCGGAATTAGCCTTGGGCGGAACGGAATGGCCCCCTAAAAGTTTCCGGTCCGTTCCGGTCATTCCGGTCGTTCCGGTCCCAATTCTGGCTCCAATTCTGCCGCATTCCAGCCAAAGTTTCATGCTTCCATTCATATATAGTAAAAACTAGAAAATGGTCAATTGTAGAGCGTAGTTTAATTTAAGTAATGTAAATATGAACTTTCAAAATTATTTTAGCATTCAACTACTTTGTCAATTTTAGTATGATTTTATATTTGTTTTTTTCATTTTTCGATCACGTCTTTTCCAGAACGGAATACCAGAATGCCGAAATGTTCCGCTACAGGGTCAAACTGGAACGACGACCGGAATGGAATTGACAACTATGTCATTACATCATGGAGAGAAAAAGAACAGAGCCCTAAATAGTGGAGTGGAAAAGATAGGTTTGACGATGATTAACACTAAGGTTCTAAGAAATAAGACAAGTGGCATATTCATCGGTCTTCGCTCAATAAATAGTCTTGGTGTTGAAAATTTGCTATTACAAATCCAATTATGTAAGTGCTTGATAATAATTCACATTATACCATTCAAAAAAAGAAAGAAATAAAATAATCCACCTAGGAAGCACAGACACCTCTCCAGGGTCGGACACTGACACACCCGAACACGTGTCCAACGCGCCAAAAATGGTGTCCTGCTTATTTTTTTTTCCGGACACGCTGGCTGTTTTAGTTGAAGAAAAGTATTAAAATTATAATAAAGAAAAGAGAAAGGGGTCGTTTGTAAAAAAATCTCTTTTAGCTGGATTAAAAAAAAGGAAGATAAGGCAGAGGCTAGGGCTTTAAATTAGAAAAAAAAAAAGGGCCTAAATGCAATTTTGTTAACTTAAATAAAAGATAAAGCAAAGGCCAGGCCAACCTTGTATTCTGACTTAGACGATCGAAGGGGGGAAGCCGAAACAGGGCATTCTGTTTATGGAACTATGGATATTTCATGTTTAATGATTGAATTATGTTTCAATTTTGTATTGCTATTTGATAATTTGATGTGTTTGGTAATTGGTACAGTGGTACACTGGTACTTGAATTTTTTTTTATTTGATTGTTAAATTGATTACAAAGTTAAAATGATATTATCTTTTAGAATATGATTAGATATATTATTATTATTATTAAATATTAACGTGTCCGTGTCCGTGTCCGTGTCCGTGCCCGTGCTTCTGCTTCTTTGTAATCCACATTATATAGTTGTATACAGCGTCATGTCCTTGCCAGGAGCAGAGACAAAACAGCCACTATCAGCGCATGACACTATATATGGAAGGTGATGAAAGTTGGCTATAAGAGTAGGATGTGTCAAAGGTGGTCAGTATTAAATCCAAAATATGGTGTGCGCCTTCGGTACTTGACTTCAAGTGAAGAACGGGTTTCTCTTGGCACCAATAACTAGTTTAAGTTACAGTTTGTTTTGCGCATGCTTCGTTAGAAAAATGTGATCTTTTGTGTGGTTGGAGATGGGGGTGGACAGAAACTCGTATTCTGAGGAAGCGAAATTGCTCAGTTTTTTATAAGAGAGGAAGCATAATGTATAACGTTGAGAAAGTTCTAAATAGTTGGAGGTAAGCAAACCTCATTTAACTTTCTCGTTGCAGTTGTAGCAATCTTCTCAGACTCCGAAGGGAATACGATGGACCATAACTCTCTGGTGCTAAAGCAGTATTCATCATCCACTTCCAGGATGCAGTTGCTGTGCAATGTGTGTCCCCTAATTATGTCTTTCTCAGCTTCAACAGAATACCAGTATATATTTTTAAGCTCGTGTTTAAATATATTGATAGATTCAGGAGATCTTGGGTATAGATGTGCATGTTTGTCAGCATCAATAAGAAGATGAAGACGCTGCTCTCTTGAATCAGTATATGGCAATGGAATAACCTGCTCAATTGAATGAGAAAGCCTCAAATAATTAAGCCCCTTCCCGGTGTAAGAATCAACAAAAGAAAGAACACCAGGTGCATCAGAACTCAGTCCGCATCTTCCAATAACAAGAACAGATGGATTTTCATCCATTGCATGATGGTGAGGAACCTGCCACGGATATATGCGTAGCCCAGTCGGATATTGACAAGTTTCTGATTTGCGTAATGAGGTCAGCAAAAGAGACCACACAACCCGTCCATCTCCAGTGTGCAGTGCCAAAACTTTTCCTGCTTTAGTGAGGACTATCAGCAGCTTCCGAAAGCCATTGTGATCACGTGTCATCTTATTCTTCTCAGAACTTTTTAACCTCATTCCCTGTATAGCTGCAATGTCTTCAGGGCTTGCGAGCATAAGAGTTCCTTTAAGTTTCAGTATATGTCCCTTTCATAACAAAACAAATGTTGTAAGCAACTACACATCATCAGTAATGAAAATGATGCTCAGGGTTGACTCTAACAAAATTATGATTAGAATCAAAACAATTTATAGAATTCAGTTCTATGGAACTTGTCATAACAGTGCTAGTCTCCTAAAGTGATTATGACAATCCAACCGATTTCTTATATGGTCAAGTCACATGATTTTCTTACATAGAAAATCAGCCGAGATCCTCAGGGATAAATAAAATCACTTCCATTTCTCCCAAGAGTGCACTTTAAATAATTTAAGAAAATAAATTGACATTACAAAAGAGATGACAAAAGTACACAGGGGAGCATATCATTCTTTGAATTTTATCACAAGGGTGCAATAAAAGAAGTAGAAAGTGGAAATAGAAAATGGTCATGGTCCTAGTTCCCTAAAGGGATGTGCTCTGGCATTTGACCAGATTGAACTTGAACATAAAAAGACCAGGACATCATAAAATATGTATGCAAATAGAAGACTGAAGCATCAGTTGTTATTGGCAAACAAAAAGAGGTGTTATAAGAAATTAGAATTGCTGAGATTCAACCAATAAAAATTGTCCTATCGTTAACAGAGCGCTGTACTAATTGTATTTTGCTCATTTTAAAAACAAATGATCATACCTTAAGCCATTCAAAGAGGTTTTGCTCCACCTTGGCAACTGATACACTTTCTTTCTCCACAGGAAGTTCCAAAGTTGTCATATCTACAATTGAAGCAAGTCCATCCTCCCGACTCCAAACAATCTCACCCTGTTGTAGCAACAAGAGCGAGTGATCCTCCATAACAATCAGGGCCCTAAATCCATTGGACCTGTCTGTTCGGACATAATTGTTTATGAAAACTTTCTGCACAGTCCCCTTTTGACTATCTGTCTTAATAATTTCCTTAAGAAATGAACTCCTTGAGTCAATATCAACTTTCACCATTAGACAAGTTTTATCATCTTCATGTTGCACTATGGCAAAAGCTTGTTGTCCTTCAGATAATGAAAGTGAGTCACTTACAGAAGCTGGGGCATCTATTCTTTCTATCATCTCCAGCATGTTTCCATCTCTCACTCTTATCAATACTATATACGAATTCACTTTTATAGCAAACATCCCAGTAGACTTTAGAGGCAAAATGGTTGCCGTCCCAGAGAAACCCTGAACAAGATCAGAGATATACGTTTGATGAAAGCTGAGCTCTCCTCCCAGGAAATTCAATGAAACTATAATCGACCTTGTAGAATCCAATGCCACTAGCATGCCATTGGAAACAAATGATGTTTCACCTGAAAAACCACCAGGAAAGATAATGCTGTTGTGATCTATTATATCTCCACTTTTTGCACTAATTTGATATGTGTCAAACTGTGAGGAACCAGTAAATCCTACAGCATATATGATATCACTGTCACGCAGCTGATAAATTCTTTGAATCTCTACACTGCAAAAATTGAAAGAAACGTATGTAAGCAACAGATAGGAAAACCTATAGCAAATTCCAGAAAATAACTGATATACTTCCCATTACTACCTTTTAGTGGAAAAATCATTCCTCCAAAGAACTTCACCATCTATGCTTGAAATAGCATAGAGCCATCCTTTACCATAAACAAGAATTATGTTGTCCTTCTCCACTTTAATGTTTGCCTGCAAGTTAATATCCCACAAGACAACAGAATTAGGTAGCACTTTTCAGTAAAAACTACACAAATATCTGAAATAAATAGATAGATAGCAACAAGATGTTTATTTTTATTTTTTTTTGAAGAAGTTTACCACAGAAAGAAATGCTCTACTGACCGGTACAGATAACAAGGATCTGGAGGGTGTTGAGCCGTGAAGGAAACATTCCCACACCATTTGCCCATCAGGAAGGTTCCATGCTCTTAAAATAGTACCCTCCGATGAAAGGGTCACAACAACTGAAATATCATTTATTCAATACATTAATAAGCTAAACGAGAAAAAAAAATTGATTCCCTAGCAAATTCGTAGTCCATATTGCTCATTTCCCTCAGACGGTAATTGCAGAAATTAGAAGTTTTTATTAGGTCCCTAAACAGTAATTGCAGAAAGCAGAAGTTTTTATTAGGTCATGTCAGAAACCATCAACAATTACTTTATGACAAAGGCCAGTATTTGAAAAAAAAAAAATTTATAGGAACATTTAGTAAAACCTACTGGCATGTGCTTTGACATCCAAAACAAAAGAATTTCATACTTGCAATTTAGTTTTAACCTTCAAGCCTATATGCAAACATAGATTTCATCTACTTTACTTGGTAGACTGACACAATTCGTAAGGAAGAAAACAGGCAGGACTATCTAAAACTAGAGTGCTTCCCCGTGTAATTAGATTTACATAATCAGTTGATTCAAACCAACAAGTTCTCACAAACTCAATCCCAGGACCAGCTTCTCGGGCGCAAGGTGCTAACTAGTAGGTTACTCACACTGATGGAATTTATGGATTATGATCATGAATCTTATTTTTAGAAAAAAAAAAAAAAAAAAGGAAGACAGCGTGGTCTTAAAAAACTCCTACTAATCTTATTTCTTGGCATAAAAGGGACTGGGTGGGAATAGAAGTCCAAGGAAAGATCACTCGAATTGATTACATAGCGTGCATTCACATTGACGCCGCCATCATCATCCTATCCTTATATGTTGCCATCATCATCTTAGCCTTATCCTGTGGTTGTTAATATCTTCACAAGTTCTGACCATATAACCTATCTTCCTACCTTGTTTGTCCAAGAATACAAATATAAACCACAGTACACTTCAAAAAACAAGCATGACTATGTCCTGTGTAGAACTGTACACGTCCATGCACAAAAGGTAAACCAGTAACATGCCTCTATAGAAATCAGAGTTTGTCATACTAACTGAAGCTCAGAATTAAGGGAGATATGGATATAATTACATTTTCCAAGGGCAATATCTATTTCATCCACAGCATCTCCATCCCCAAGTACATGCCTCCAAACTGCATTCACCCAAAACCAAGAAACTATATCAGCAAAACCAATAAACATAAAACATGCAAACAGCCAAAACCATAAGATTCTTAATACGAAGATAAGATACTGAAGAATAAAAATTTAAAAGGTTTTTTTAACGAAAATAAGCAACAGATCAACATACATATGCCTCCTGTACGGAGATCAAGTGAGGCAATAAGGTTCTCCTCTGTAGAGACTACAACACGCTTTCTCCCAGCCTTTTGAGTATGAAACACAGCATGTTTTACTTTCCCTATGTACTGTTGATGCCTGCATTACATGGACCAAATATATGAAACAACTTTATTTCAGAAGAAACTTAGTTTATTGCAAAATACAATAAGTTAACAACATAGCCGGCAAAAGATCAACATAATCAGATAGCATTACTACCATTAAAGTTCAACCATTTAATGCAATAAATGACTAGATAAGCCTTGAGTGTCCTTCAATAAGTTAGCGGAATGCCTCGTCATCTAATTAACGGCATGAATGGATGGATTAACAAGCGGCCCCTTTCAATGGTCCCTTAATATTGTGCCCATCTCAATAGCTCCAATCCATATATGAATTATGAGACTACCTTCAACTATAGCCCCTCAGTTCAAGTAAAAGAGCCAGTTCAATTGTATGCAATTGGGTTTAAAGGGGCTTTAGGCTTCACTCTTTTGCTTAAATACGAACAAAATTACGATATTGGGAGGACAAGAAAAAATCAATTCTTGTGAATTTCAATGGAGATTTGTGATATAAATTAGATCAATTTTTCCCTTTTTCGCCCTATAAGTAACGCAGAACTATGCGTTGCAAAGAAAACTGCACTATCAGCTCTCTGCCTAGGCACATACTAGGGATGGCAACGGGTCTGATTGTCATATCCGCCTCCATATCCGAATCCAATTCTCCATCTCCATATTCGCTCCAATCTCCGAACGGATATCCATTCTATCCTCCATCCCCGCCTCCAAACGGAGATCCGATATCCAAACGGAGAATCGGATATCGGAATCATTAAAAAAATATTAAAAAGGCAATACAATTCAAAATATAATAAAAAAGGCAATACAATTCAAATATATCCAAAAATAAACTTCCAAAACAAAGTCAATCAAGTTTCAACACACTTACACAAGTCATACAAATCCCAATTACTGAAGTGTTCTCTCTAATATATTGATATATATATATAGTGTAATATATATAATATTATATAAGATAAGGGGGAAAACTGCAATTAAGGGGTAAACGGATATCCAAACGGGTCGGATACGGGTCGGAGATCGGATATCCAAACGGATATTCGGATGGAGATATCCGCCTCCGATCCGATCTCCGAATTTTTTTCAAAATTCATATCCGAATCCGACCCGATCTCCGAAATCCATAAATCCATATCCAAACGGAGGGCGGACCGGACGGAATTGTCATCCCTAGCACATACCCATCTGGATCTGTTGGGCAATTGAACATATCAGTACGAAATTATATATATATAATTAAAAAAAAAAAAACCCTAACCCCACCCAACGAAATTCACCATTAATCCAACAAAAGCAATCAAGTCACATCCAAACGCACAGCAAAAGTAAATATGGCATAATTCGCTAGTACATAAGTAAGATTAAAGCATGGAGTTTCTACAATTGGAAAAGGCAAAAAAGAAGTTCGAATTAGAAGTTTGAAGATTGAGCAACATGTAACTGAGAAGAAGATGATGAAAAGAAAGAGACGCACCAGTCCATGAGACCTACTTGATCTTCATAAAGAGCTAAGCTAGGGTTTAAGAAGATCGAGAGAAAGAGGATCGATGCAACAAAAACCCTAATCGCCATAGCCATGGCGATGGGTGTCTGTCTACGGAAGCGCGAGTGCGAGTGCGAGTGCGAGTGACAGAGACGGCAGAAGATCTGAGCGAAGGAAACAAAGGCCTTATACTATTATTGTTTGGAGACTTGGAGTGGATCTTCTTTTGGGGACGGGTCGATTCTTTGGACCCGGTTTTATTTTGGGCCTTTAGGTGTGACGCGGAAACGTTAGACGTCTGAAATTCATTATGATGTTTGTCAAAGTCATCATTTTATATTACTAAAGTAGTGGTGCTCCAATGATTTTAGATATTTTTTTAAATTTTTCATAAATTTCTTAAAATCTATAAAGACTTTATTAAAATATAAAAAAAATTAAACTTCGTGATATTTTTACTATAAATGCAAGAATATTGAATGCTTTGAGTTGGGGCTCACAGAAGTGCAGGTGATTAGATCTATATGTTTAGATTTTTTTCACAAATTCCTCAAAATATATGAAGACTTAAGATAATTTGCTTGAAGTCCGCGGGATTTATTAGTTCAACAAGCAAATTGAACGGCTTGGGTTATAGATATAGAACTCACGTAAATAATAAAGGTGTTTGATGGGGCATTATTTATCCAATATTTTCCACCTCATTTGCACATCACATGTATATATGAGTGTAGCCTAACATGCAACTGTGTAACCATTACGTATGTAAAGTATTTACATATGTAAATAAATGACTATAAACAAGCAACCCCTTAAAATGAATCCCACAAAGAATCAAGGTCTAGATCTACCATCAACTTAAAATATAAGGGTCCGGGTCTGAATTCGGGTTCAAAATAACATGTACTGCGTATTAGTATAGTTCAATAAAAGAGCTTCAAAATAAACTTTTTAAATATGCAAATGTAGCTATTAAATGGTATATAATTAAAGCTAGTAAAGTGCCAACTGTGAATAAGACTCAAGCTATGTAGGTCCTTAAATCCTATTTATGTTTTTAATCTGGGAATGTTGATTGTGTTAATCAGGCAAGGCTCAACTGTGGTTTTGTGGGACAATCCAAAATAGAATAATGTCTTGTTGATATTGCTAGTGTTCTTGCATTAGAAATCAAAACTTTCAGCAGAGGGATGTATTGCCAAGCAATGTAAACAAAGTTTACATGAAAATTATCAAAAAAAAACTACATTTCATATGAAAATGACAAGATGATTATCAAAGGTCGTGTCCTTTTTTTCTTTTCTTTTTTTTCATTTGTATTGTTAACGTAATGCCAAAACGGGCTTTCACAAATTTCAACCTTTTTTACGTTTTTTTTGCTTTACAAGACACTCAAATCCACGCACGCTGGTTGACCAAGAATAGCCTATTGCAACTTCTATCGAAAAGAGCTAGTCATGGTTTGAGCAGGCTATAATGGGTTGGATCTAGACTCTATTTTTTGGGGCTAATAGCTAAGCTTGTTTTTTGCCCACTAATTAAATAGGTTCGGCATAAGCTCATATAAGTTTAAGTACCCACTACAAGTTCAACTTGAGAAAAAAAATTATATATATATGGACTACTACACAAAATATGACCCTGCTACAAGATAAACATACCGATCCACAACTCGCAAAAGTGATTAAAAGTTCACAGAAATGATAGCCCAAGATACATGAATGTGATTCTCTAAACCCAAGGGGTGGCGAGTTGGTTAGAACCACGACTCAAGGACCGGAGGTTGCGGTTTTAAACTCGTGCTCTCTCCCTAGGGCCACTAGCCCAGACAAAAGTTTAATTAACCCGGTGTGTGGGGGAGGCAAGGACTTCACTTGCTCGGAGGAATAGTCGGTTCTCAAAGAAGTCGGATACCCTCATCAGAAAAGAAAAAATGCCATTCTCTAAGAAGAACACTAACAAGTAACTTTGGAACTTTTATTTCTTCTTGTATGTGAGGAGACGAAAGGGCCTTACAAGTTTCCCCATGATGCAATGTCTTGTAAGAAGCAATCCCTAAGTCTAAGTATGAGGGAAATAGTTTTGTATAATGAGACGCCATATGAAGGCGCATGCACACACACATATATATATGGGGGATATTCATGTGCATCATTTTCTCACCAATGTTGAGGGACACACTTAATAGAGCCCACCTAGAGACCCACTAATCATGAGACCTGTGGAGGATGGAAGAGACATCTTGGATGAGTCAATATATCAAGTTTGACGTCAATCTCATGCATCTACCCCTTTCACCCGTGACCCTAAAAAATAACGATTTTGACCCTAGATCCAACGGTACAATCCATTCGAGTAGGTGAAAATTCAATGGGTCTAGCGTATTTAAAAAGGGTCTCACGGGTGTGGATAGTTCAGATGTATCATAAAGTAAATCATACTATGTTGCCCCTACCATAATAGGGTGTGATCGTCCTAAAACAGGGTTTACAAATATAAAATATCCCCATCTACTATCTCTACTCGCGAGAGCAAAGATGTTAATCGAGTATCGTATCCAATGGGACAAAGGGCTAAGTTGTGTTGGTTCCTAAATTCCTAAACTAATCCTAATAGAAAACAAAGTGTTGGTTTGATGGTCTGATTCCTAAATTAAAAAATTAAAAGACAATGTTTTGATCTAATCAGAGAAAATATCTCAGGGCACGAATCCACTCTAACCTCGAACAATGGCAAGTATAGGCGTAGAGTTTCACTATCAATGCTAAAAAGACTTGTTATGAAAACTTTCACAGAGTCAACAAATAAAGGTATGTAGATGTAAATCGGGGCATAACTTATCTCTATGGCATAAATTATCCTAGATCTAGCAAACACATTCATTGAAACATCATTATATAACCTAGTATTCAAATCTACAAGACCAAAATACCAAAAAAAAAGAGACGTTGCATTAGTAAAATGCAATCAATGGATTAGCATCTTGTCATATAACCAAAAGCGTTTAAAGTAAAACCCTAGAACCTATACATCACCTGTTGACACCAAAAATGTCACTTTGCCTTTTCAAGATCCAAAGAGCTACATGAAGTCGCAACCTGCCATAAATAGGCAATGCTGCTTCCAAAAATCAAATCTTGTCAGAATCAAACAAAAACTGCAAGATTCATCCAGACAGCCAAAAGAGGAGTACACAAGAAGTTTCAAGCCATTTCAAGATCATTTGGCCTAACTTCGCTTCTCCGACAGCCAAATCAAGCCTCTCGGTGGTAAAGCTCTCCGGGACCATGATTTCCAAGACAGAACCTATGGATCATCTTAAAATGACTCCAATAGGTTCCCTGTCAAATTTCAAGTCAATCGGACATCGGTTGACCGCACATCAAACCGCGACATCTTCATCGCGACAAAAAAACAAGTCTGCAGGTGATAGGACCCCAAACGGCTTCGAAACTCAAACAAAAGCCTATGGTTGGTCTTATTTATTGCTCAGGAGGCTTCACACCAAATTTCAGGTCATTCCGACATCGTTTGACCCAGTTTCAGCTTTTGACAGAAAATCGGCAGCTCTGCGCGACAAAGTCTTCGGCTTTCTCAGGAAATTGGAAACTTTGTAAAATAAAATGCAAGGATTCTCATCAGGTTTCCTACAAAGAAATCAGGCCAATAAATGATCAAAATGTCAAAGAAAAGTACAGAAGAAAAAAGAATCAGAAAAAAGCAAAAACGGACGCAAAACGGGACCAGAAAGGGGGAAAACCCCCCCAGGGTCGCAGACCCCTGCGACCCTGGGCCAGGGTCGCCGGCGACCATGGACCCCGGGGTCGCCGGGAAAGCCCCGGAAACCCCGGTTTTTCGCCGTTTTTTTTCGCGATTCGAGAGCCCAGCCTCTGGTACTTTCCAAAATTCATGCTTTTGAGACACCAAGTCCTCTGATATCCGTCCAAAACACGGGTAAATCATCAAGAGTATCAAAGACAGTATTGATCGCCACCACCCGGTCAACCAAAAAAAAGTGTGCTTTCCACCCGACCGATCGAGAAATCGACAGGACAGATGGCACCGACCCGCTGTTGGCAACAAACACCTGAAATTACATGGTCATCTGATGTCGATCTACATGAAGATCCATCGATGATCATCGACAGAAGAATTCCAAAAGACGTGGCACGGCCCGCGACTCTTCAGCTGCTCGGCGACCACTTAATGCGATTAATTGACTAGCTTTATTACAGTCATTAATCCATTTCTTTGGACGGCCCAATCAGAAGCAAGCATTCGGGAGTTACAAGTCAAGAAATTCATGGCATTTAACCCATGAAACTCCTCCCATCATGGCGATTAAAGGCGATTAAATGCCCTCAATCTCCTCCGGCCAATCAGAAGCCAAGAAAAAGGAGTTACAAAATAAACAATTCAATTTGTAACTCCTCCCATTATGCGGCTTAATGACATTAAAAGCCCATAAAACCCACCTAAAAGGCTACCTAAAAGCCTATAAATAGGAGGGCTCTCCAAGAAGAAAAGACAGCATCAGAGAGATCAGAAAAACACACAACAAACATCAGACAGCAGTCAGAAATCCAGAGAAAGAAAAAGAGAGAAAACTCTGCGGAAGTTCTACACCGGCCACCGCAACAAGGTGACAAAAGTCCCTTGGGGGGTACCCCCCCCCCAAGGTCCTTGCCTTCTCCTCCTGCCTCCAATGGCTTAGATATGGCTTTTCAGCCCGTCTACTCGGTTTTTTATTGGACATAGGACCTTCCTTTGGTCTTTGTCTTCTAAAAACCTGAGGTTATAGCCAAGCCAAGCGAATCAAATAGCATCCTCTGTTCTCATCTGCATGGATGATGGCGAAGCCCACATATGGCTTGCGACCGTCAATCTAAACGAGTCCCCCACAATCTCCTGAGAAGTTAGATCCTCCTTTTCTTGCTTTTCATTGTAGTTTGTATTTTTTTTTAAAGAGACAAAAATCACAATTCTGTCTTTCATTGTTGATAAGGATTGTAAATCGGCTATAAATGCCAAAATCGGCTATAAACGCCAAAAATCGGCTATAACGCCAAAATCGGCTATAAATGCCAAAAAAAATCGCCTTTCACGCAAACTAAGAAAAATGTCTCTTTTCTTAAATATAATGTGCAATGGAAAACTTGAAAGAAGTTGATTTCCTTTTTACTTGCGAAGGTTGATCTCCGGATCACCACTTGCAATTCCAAGTAAAAATAGAAAATCTGGCACACCCACAAAAAAAAAGAAATGTTGATGCACGCCCTTGCCCCCCCCGTTACGAAAGGGTCGGACCCGACGGACTCCCACGTCCGACGACCTCGGTAGAACCAAGCAGGAGCGCGGTCCATCAAGCTGGCATCACCCGGTGGGACTCGTTTATTTGAGAACACGATGCTAGAAATGAAATATTTGCATATCATATATTTTGCTCTATGCTTATATTTCTTTTCTTGATTCCTTGGCTACTTTATAATTGGTGGCCTATGTTGAATTCTGCAAAAAAAATGAGATGAGATTTTTGTTTGGAAATTTCTAATTCTTTGAATTTATTTCCATTCTTTCTCTTTCAAAAAAAAAAAAATTTAAAAAAAAAAAACAAAAATTTTTTTTTTTTCTCAATTTGAATTCAAAATTGAGAAACCTTGATCTGTTCCTATCGTTCATCGCGCTTGCAGAAATGTTGAGCCTGTTCGACTAAGGTTTTGGGCCATGGTTTCTCTTCGATGAGTTCATCAAAAATAAAAAAAAAAAATATATATATATATAAAAAAAAATTTTTATTTTCTCAATTTGAATTCAAAATTGAGAAACCTTGATCTGTTCCTATCGTTCATCGCGCTTGCAGAAATGTTGAGCCTGTTCGACTAAGGTTTTGGGCCATGGTTTCTCTTCGATGAGTTCATCAAAAATAAAAAAAAAATATATATATATATATATAAAAAAAAAAATTTTTAGATTTCTCAATTTGAATTCAAAATTGAGAAACCTTGATCTGTTCCTATCGTTCATCGCGCTTGCAGAAATGTTGAGCCTGTTCGACTAAGGTTTTGGGCCATGGTTTCTCTTCGATGAGTTCATCAAAAATAAAAAAAAAATATATATATATAAAAAAAAAAAAAAAAAAAAATTTAGATTTCTCAATTTGGATTCAAAATTGAGAAACCTTGATCCGTTCCTATCGTTCATCGCGCTTGCAGAAATGTTGAGCCTGTTCGACTAAGGTTTTGGGCCATGGTTTCTCTTCGATGAATTCATAAAAATAAAAAATAAAATAAAAAAAAATAATATAAAAAAAAAGGACATAGACCACTAAGGTTAAACCAACTGTGTTCTTTGATCATGGTTGATTCAAAGAAAAGCCTTGTCCAGAGTGTGGAGACAGCTTGACTGTTCTAGGCAAGGGTCCTCCAAACGGGTTCATTAAGTAATCCTACCCTTACCTGGGGGCAATTCTATCAATCAAGATTTCATAAGACCGGGTTAGGAGGCCTATGTGTACTCTCTCGTCTTTTAAATAAAAAAAAATAAAAAAAAATATAAAAATTTTAAAATAAAAAATAAAAAATAAAAAAAATTTTCAAAAAAAAAAAATCTTAAAAAAAATTAATAAAAATAAATAAAAAAAATAAAAAAAAAAGATTTTAAAAAAAAAAAAAAAAAAAAAAAAAAAAAAACTTCCGTCATTTTGGGTTTAGATTGGAGAAATCTTGGTCTTCTTCTTTCTGAGCACTGGCGCTCGCGGAAATCGCTGAGCCCGTGTTCAGATTGGAGTGCCTTTTGCTCTCTTTGATGAACCCGATATTGGCCTTTCAAAAGAAAACTCGTCATTTTTAGATTCAGATCCGAGAAATCATGGTTCATTTCTTTCTGAGCACTGGCGCTCGCGGAAATCGCTGAGCCCGTGTTCAGATTGGAATACCATCTGCTCTCTTTGATGAATCCAATCTTGACCTTTCAAAACAAGAATCTCATCTCATAGATGCGGTCTCAAAACATTTGTGTCTAGCGGTACTAGTACGCCCTTTCAGGGTCTACTGTATTGCGACCGGCACATCTGTAACTCCAACTTTATATTCTTCTTACCTCGAGCAAGCTCTGCTTCTCGATAAGTCGAATTTAAGTTCACAATTGCTTCTAGCAGTCACTGGGATGCCCATTCCAGGGCTTACCACACCTGCGATCAGAACAATTGTACCCTCTATGGCATTTTGCCTTCCTCATATTGTTTGGGTCATCTACCTCGAGCAATTTGAAAAGACGAAACCATAGAACTTCCCATTTATGATCATTATATTCTTGTGATTACTAATGGATGTGGTCTTGTTTCAGAAATTTTCGAAAAAAAACTAACAATGGCAGCTTCACTAACCATTACTTTCGACGAAAGCAAGCACCAACTCATGCTTCAACAGAAGCAAACCACGCGCACCTACAAGCGCCCCATCAGCTGCCGAAGTGTCAACTCCCTCGGCAACTCTGTGAACTCCGGGTCGACCTCGACTCCCCGGACTATCGTCTTCGGGACGCTGGGACCATTCCCACTTCCTGAGGAACAAGCTGCTCCCTCCAAGAAGCAGAAATTCGCCTCTCAACGTGTCACTACCGTGACACCAAAGGCGAGTACAAGAAGGCCTGAAGCCCGTGGCAGCCCCACGAAGCCTCAACCTGCAAAACAACCAGGTCTACCCCAAGACTTGGTCCCAAGACCTTCACCAAAACAGAGAAGGTCCCAGACATCCACTAAGCCAGCATTCCTGGCCCCACTCAGGAGAACCAGTTCTATCCTCTTGCTTACATGAAAGAGGAGAGACCCATCTCCAACCTGACTTCAAAGTCATCCCAGCATGAGCCGGCTTGTTCTAGAAGCCCAAAATCAAGTCATGCATCACAAGGCCTCCACAAGCATCTGCTAAGGCCTACAAATCTGCAGTTCGACCCTTCATATCTACAGGGGCCGAACTTCACAAGTTCAAAGCTTCGCTGCAACTGGCGAAGGATAGGGTTCGCATCCTGTCCTTGCCCAGCTACAAAGAAGACAGACTCGGCTGCTGCGCCCGAGGGAGCACATCCTTCATTGTCAAAGCCCAGTCAGAGCTGACCGAAGCTCAAATTGCTCGTCGTATACGCCGCCGCGCGTTCGTACCGACAAAAGAGACTACAGAAGCAAAGGACTCAGCCTCCCACACTTCAAGTCTCTCCCAAATGGGTCGAAAAAGAAAGACCCAACCAAGTTGCTGCCGTCCATATGGTTGGAAAAACCAGAAGGCGCCAAAAATCAGCAACAAAAATCCATGTCCGACGTCCAATGACCCGCAGCGTCTCAAGGACAAGAAGACATTCAGAAGAATCCCCTGCTCCTTCAAGCAAAGGACAGCAGAGTGATCCTTCCTCAAGCTCCTCTTCAAAAAGAATGAGCCCCAGCTCAGTCACCAGGACAGTTTCTTCTTCGTTCGAATCACGAAGGATGAATGTCTTGGCTACAAATTCTGAGCCACCACCCCACAATCCACCTCCAGAAGATGCGATCACCCGCATCCAGCAGTTGGAACAGGGCCAGCAGAGGATTGAAACTCTGATGGAAAACCTTCTCCTCGCCTTCCAAAATCAGGCGAACAATGAACTCCTCCGAATCATCAAGACGACGAGGTAAATAGAGAAGAAATGAGTCACGCGCCCTTACCAAAAGGACGTAGACGGTATCCTCGCCAAAGCAAAAGAAGAGGATATACTCAAAGAGCATGGGATCAAGCCACCATATCCCTTATGGATGGACTCGGTCCCGTTCCCCACCAAATTCAAGCATCCTACTCTCCAAACATATACGGGGAAAGGATCAGCCAGACAGCACGTCATCCACTTCAAGATCTTGACGGGAGCTATCGCGGATCAAGATGCACTCAAGATCCGCCTCTTTGCAAGTACCCTAAAAGGTACGGCCTTCGATTGGTACTCCACTCTGCCGGAGGACTCAATCCAAATTGGGCCATGCTAGAGACACGCTTCCTGACTCACTTCAAAGGTGAGGATCATCCCGCTACTATGGCTCAGCTGTGCAGCCTAAAACAGGGGGAGAATGAATCAACATATGACTTCATTCACAAGTGGAAAGCAATGGCATACAAATGCTCTGATGTATTGCCACAAGCGTCGCTAGTCGACATCTGCCGAAACAACATGAGAGCCAGAATCCGCTCCATGATCATCGGCAACAATCAAAAAACCTGGGAGAACTCCTAGAAGCTTCCATGGAAGCTGAAACGGTGATTAAAGACCTCAACAGTCAGAAATCATCAAGAAAAGAGCAACCGCCATTGCAACCTCTAAACCAAAGAAGAAGAGGTCCTCACATGTGCCAGACCAAGCCAGCTCCTCAGCCACCAAGAAAGCTGAAAACAAAGCTGCTGGTAAGAACCTGAACTCTCTGATGCTTCAAAGAACGGGTAGAGAGAAATACCCGTTTGATGAAGATGTGATGAATCTTCGGGGCTCTTGTGGCAAATGGCAAGCTCACCTTGCCTGAACCAAAAAGACCGGGTGATGTTGGCAAAACCAACGATCCTCGGTACTGTCCCTACCACCAGATGATCTCGCTCTCTCAATCATGCTTCGTTGTGAGAGAGAGAAAATAAATGAGATGTGGGAAAATGGAGTCATCACCTTT
This sequence comes from Litsea cubeba, assembly GCA_012931725.1. Taxonomy (NCBI): domain Eukaryota; kingdom Viridiplantae; phylum Streptophyta; class Magnoliopsida; order Laurales; family Lauraceae; genus Litsea; species Litsea cubeba. The sequence goes on from CM022944.1 coordinate 114,289,664, forward strand.
GACAAAAACTATGGGTCTGCCTCCGTCAACATGGTGACATGTGGACAAACATCAAGATCACCGAAGAAGAAGATCACTACTTCCTTCAAGGTGATAAACTCAATCGAAGCGTCCGAGGAACTGGTTCCTTACCCGACACCAGACGGACAACCGATATGGGTACATCCCGATCTCCTGGAAGATGAAAATTGGGAGGTCGTGAAAATAAAGCCTACAGCTCGACAGCGAAGGCAGGCTAGGAAACATCTCCTCAAGCTCAAACGGCAAGAGAAGACCCAGCCAAAAACTAGAGGTCAAAGA